>LQRL01068595.1:0-12595 GCA_001703475.1 Hydroides elegans | reverse complement strand
GTAGATTTTTGATGTTGTATAATAAATAGACAAAGGCGTGAAACAGTTATTCGATTTGCTTGATGGCAAATAACAATTTGGCCCTTTCATGAATATGAAATTAGAAAAACATAATATTATGATTTAATTAAAGATCTTTATTCCCATCACAATCCTAATTGGTAATGGTGCGAGTTCTGTATTACATTGCAGTAATGTCTCAAATGAAGCATTTTAAAAATAATTCTCTTGTAAACAAAAGAAAAGAAATCAGATTCTTATATTCTATGAATATATCTTTCTAGTTAAAATAATAAAAACTCTTTACATACACACGAATATAAATTCTTTACGACGTCAAGTATTTCTGACGACGACGTGTTAACGTTTTTAAAAATGGCCTATCGAAACGTCAAATAAACGTGAATATAACATCTTTCGCATGGCATCTTACCAATAGGGATGGTTTGATAGTTGAATAGCCATTGATAAAGAAACACAATATATATGGTTCTGATAGCTTAGAACGAAGGGTTTATTTTAGAACGATACGGCGACGTTCCCTAAATCACGCTCTAAAAAATGCCAAATCAACGTTTTTTTGTCATCTTACTAAAAAGGGATGTTTTGTTAGCTGAATAACAATTGTCTCCATCAAAATCACGGCACCTATATAACGATATCTAATAGTGTTTAGATTAATCAAAGTATCTTTATTTACCGTTATAACGTTAAATATAACCGTAGATGTAACGTTATTTAAACGTTATCTTCCTACCAAAAGGGTTGGTTTGTGAGCTGAATCGCCATTGACAAAGAAACAAAAGCCCTCGGGAGCGAGGCACCGATGTTATCTCTTTTTCTTTGGATCAGTTAGAGAGATCGCAGAGAAAAAATAAGAGGTAGTGCCACTCGCACTTTAAAAGACATAATTTCCGATCGGATACTTTTGGCGGCCAGGACTATTTTTGGACGATGTAAAATGTTCAAGGATATTGAAAAGAGTAATCATAGAAATAATCTTATTACGAGTTGATTACAGAAGACAATGCTTATTGAGAAATTTGAAATATTAAGATTAATACATTGAGCATAGTAAAAGCGGACACATCAATTTAAAAGGATAAATGTCAAGATTATGAGTGCAGTTTATAACTAAAGCGGAAATTCTCAACGGTTATATTTGCTTAGCTCGGGTACTCGTGATAGATATAAGTTCATAATAAACGCTACTTTTAATTTTGAAAAAAAAATACAATCAAGCACAACCATGTTCAAACCGACTTGGATACGTCACCACACATTGTTGGCCCTTTTGGGATGCTGGATCCTGGAAGTTACTGATCAGTGCGAGGTGGAAAAGGCATCAACCACATTGAATCTGGAAGCGAAAGATGGATACATTGCTGAGCTCCAGATACGGCACAATATCAAGGTACGTTGAGCACATTAATACAAAGTTCATCCGTAAGACGTGGCTCTCCGATATGACGTCGTTTGGAGTTTAATTGTGGGTCCATGTCTAAGTTCGCTGACGTCATATCAAATTCATACGATATCGCGATGAATAAACGTCCGACATAGTCGCAACGTCATTCCTACATCCACTATAAAAGGACGCCGTAAAACACATTAATTTTTTTCTGAGTGGGAAAATTAACATATGGATTGGTGCGTACTGGAAGCCGAAGACCCAACAAGGCTACGTGGTTTCAAGGTTTCAAGCTTCTAACGGCATTTCCCACTCGGCAAGACGTCAATGGACGTTGAACGGACGTCCTACTTTGGGTCCGTATGGAAGTTTACCGGACGTCCTTATTCGTCGCGGACGTAGAAAAGACGTAGCATCGACGTCGCGTCCGAATCGGACGTACCAATTACGTTCTGCGGACGACGGGAAATAAAACGACGTCTGGAAAACTTTCATACGGGCCCAAAGTAGGTCGTCCTCTCAACGTCACGTCCGAATGCGACGTTCTATGGACGACCCTTGCCGAGTGGGTAATAGCCATGCTATGCAAATATTTAAGTTTTAAATCCGGTAACACGTCCATAGACGTTGAGTCGGCGCCCAATTCTGGACCCATATAAAGGTTTTGCGGACGTTCTCTTTCGTCCCGGAAGTACATGTAGGAACAACGTCGTAAATACGTCGCGTAGAAGAAGGACGTAAGATGGAAGTTCGTCTGACGTCTGAACGATAGCAAATGAAATACGTTTCGAGAATATTCACTTGACACGGGTCGTCCGTGCAACATCGATCTTGAAAATAACGTGAACAGGACGTTCGTTTATTTGGACCAATAAAACAAGTTTTCCGAACGTCCAAATTAAGTTCCGGTGTCATATTGGACCAAACTCGAATGTCCTTTCGACGTGTCTCGATCGGCGTCTTACGAATTATCCATATCGTACGTTAACTTGAATATATGTTCATTAATAATTTGTATATTTTATACAGAATAACATAATTAACGTATATACCTTAAAATATTATGAATTCATATTATTTTTGCCTTATTTTTGGTCGCTACGTCTTTTTAAATTTAGCCACCCTCCTATTCGGTCAGCTTAGCAAGACCATTCTACTCACAAATAAGAAACGAAAGACAAATGATCATCATTACAACAAGATGTCTTGGCTTCATTGTCTGTGTATCCGTTTAATGATTTATTGGCATCATTTGTGCGCAGAGGTTGATTCATTTGACGTTTGTCTGGGACGCAACATTTGCGCAAAAGACGTGACAAAAATAAAACGAATGCATGTAGGGTCCGAAGCTATCAATAAAAGGCTTCGATACAGACTGGTCTTCAATTGACTGGTTTGATATTTTTAGATTCATTAGACTAGATACTTTAATTGTGGTGGAGGTATTGTGGTCATTGACATATTATATGATAATGTCCATGGATCGAATTGTAACTATGCCTAGTTTAGTGAAACTTTTTAAAGTGTATTTATTTTCTTCTAATATCATATCCTTTATATCTAAAATATATCATATCATGAAAGGGCTATGGGAGAAAAGGAAGTAATTGTATGCTTTTATTCGTTTACACACTATTGCACGATGAAAATGAGACACCTACACACATATCTACTATAATAAGAAATATCTCCAAGCTTTTACAAATAACTTTTTGTCTATTGTCTATTTCTAAAAATAATTTTGAAGCAAACTAAACATTAACAGTTAAGAATTTAACATAATATTTTTTTTTTTCGAAATCAAGTCGAATCCTATTCGGTTATACTAGAAAGGCTTCATTATCAACTTATCAACAAAAACCAGTGATGATCGAATACCAGCGATTAATGCGCGAATTTATGTTTTCCACATTTGTCCGCGAATTTATGTTTTTTTGCTCATTCATCCGCGAATTTTATGTTTTTTTCGATTGAATTGACGCCATCATCGCGAATCATTGCGCCACAAACAGGTCAAAGCAATTTACGAAGGTCGCTTATCGCACCGGTTTACATCGAACCCATTGGCAGCTATAATTTACGACATCTATTAATCGCTGACAAATGGTGTTGCTTTGTGGATGGAATCCCTAAAACTTGCTGGGGACGACAATTTAAAGCAATGACGATGCTACAAAAAAGTTAAAAGTTTTTTTTTATCAAATGCGATAATTGAATTCATGTACATAATATTAATGTTGAAAAAAAAACAAGTTTTTGTTTGTCATGAATTAAATCAACAGATTATTACATTTGCGGTGGATTACTTTTTAGACGAATAAATGAGAATTTTTTCGGACTCAATTTTTAATTGCAAGATAGTGCCATTGAAACGTTGCAACTGAAACGTACGCTTAACGTATGCAAGACACATGAGTTTTTGATTACGCAATCATATATGTGTTGTATTTTAACATTGTACCACGTTTACTACCAATTTTCGTTAAGGAATGTGGTCACTTAGCTTTAGAAACATTATCCTTTCCAAGACTGACGATTTATGTGTAACCGATATTTTTGAGTCGGTAACTATTTCTTATTCATTTTCTGTAACAGTTCTATGGGATTCGTCAGAACTTGATTCGTGTTTATGTCCCCAGGATAGGATGATCACTGTCTCGTTTTACTGCAGTTGTGTAACACAGTGTACATAAATCATGATTAGCATTTGTTTGCAGTAGGCTAAAATGCGATTCCGTTATGTTTTTGGTCCTGTCCTGGATCTGTATAGAATGGTTTCTTGTCTGAGCAGTCTGTTCTTAATTTAAAAATAATAATAATAAAAATATTAAACATCAACAAAACACAATTTTCATCGCCAACAGTTTGATTTAAGAACATTTTTTATTCCAGTTTCGCATATATAGTAGAAATGTCATATCGCAACATTGGCTTAGGAATTTGGCTTTGAACTTAAACAATCTGTATATAAATGTCCATATTCAACAACAACAAAAATAATTAATATTTCATGAATTTAGAATTATATAAATTCTAGTGAAGCATAGATAAAGACAATTATTGTTATATTTCAAAATATTTTCAGGGACACGTGGAGATTCGAGATGGCGCCATAGAAGATAATCACGTGATAACTGACGTCACAAAGATTGCGCCAAATAAGGAAGAAATGGGTTTTATAACTCTGAATTCCAACGTCTTTCATGAAGCTAAAGGCGTGGTGCATCTACTGCAAATAGTATGTATAACAATCATTTGTGCTGATAATAGTGTCGTGGGAGATGTGTTATGTCGAAAAATAGGATCTTTTTAATAGGAGTTTTATGATAAAGAGATGACTGCTGATATAATATAACGATTTAGGATTAGGATCTACACAGCAATTGCATGATATGTGATCATTTTTTATGTGTATTTGTTTGATTATCATTTTATTTAGCATATTGTATTCAACAACTTTTAAAAAAAATCAATATATTTTACAGTTCCTGTGTTCGATAAGAAATGATAAAGGAGTTAAGAAATCCATTAAAAGTTTTAACTGTATTTGTAAGCCAATTTATTCATTTTCTAGGATCTAATAGAAAAACCATCATCCGCAGCCAATGTTGCTTTCGCCTTCGTCATCGTGACATCATTGTTGCTAATAGTGACGTCATTTCTTGCATTTTTCTATTGGCGTCACAAGAGGTCATTGGTGTTTATACCAGCGCCAGAACGCTGCGGTGAGGGTCCGTTGTTTATTATAGCGATAAAACACGACTGTGAGTTTGTATAGCTGATTAAGAGCGAAGAAGAAACTATTACAAAACGAACGCCGAAGGCGTGAGTTTTGTAATAGTTTCTTCTAAGCTCATAATCAGCTATACAAACGAACAGGAGTGTTTTATTGCTATTATAACAATTGAAAGTAGTGCATAAATACATTAAGATTCGAACTGTATAAGAAAATTTCGAACAAATAGTCATGATAATAACTTTTTATGACGTTTTGTTTGAATACTTGTGTGGAAAAAATATGCGGGAACTGTACTGCAGTATTCGCTCAAAATGAGTCACGCTTATTAGCCTCTCCTCATTTGCATATTGAATACTGTGTATCGTTCTTTAATGACTATTAATTCAATGCTCGCGCTTTTAAGAAAATAGAGGAAAAAATAATTCCATCATGTTATAATGAATAATAAAACTAGATTATTCCACATCAAATAACAACATTATTTTAGTTCTAAATTGAAAATGAAACAGCATGTAATCATATATTGTTTTAGGGTTAATCGTACTGAAGAAATTATCCATGTATCCGTGCACATTGGTTAGTCTGAATTCAATTAAACCCTTTCATACTTTTGTTAACTTTGTGGAATAAAACATTAAATTTGATGTTAAACCCATGACCCCTTTATATACAAAATGGCGTCTTGGTATAGGCGCGCTTTCATTGGAGCGCACAACAACACGTGACACCATGGTACCTGATGACGTAGATGACGTAGAGGTACCGCTGGTTGCCATAGTGACAGGGGATGAATCACTGGTAACCAATGATCCTAAGGATACAGCGCAAGTAAGTTTAACAGATGTGACAATTGCATTTCAGAGGGATGTCGGACAACTCATCCAAAAACCAACTCACCCACAAACCAACTCACCCAAGTTGTGACCAACTCACCCAAATAGATTGGTCAACTCACCGAAGTTTTTGGTCAACTCACCCAAGTTTTTGGTCAACTCACCCAAGTTTTAAAATGAAGAAAATACCTCGGAAACTTGTTTCTCGTTAAGATATACAATTCTAATTATCAAATCTATGCTCTAACGTCACTTAGTAACAAAAAACAACGGATTTGAGATTTCTATCAAGCACTTTGCGCTCCCCAGGCAGGTGCGCATGCGTTCCTCAAATTTTAGGCAATATAATATCGATAAAATCTCGAATGTTGAAGAAATATCTTTAATAGTATTCGTATATGTATGGATATCAATCAAATAAATTGAGAAAAAACGTCAATTTGTTCTTATAATGTGAACAAAGTAATTGGGTGAGTCGTCCAAAATACTTTGGTGAGTTGACTTATAACTTGGGTGAGTTATCAAAGAATGCGGATGAGTTGACCAATTCTATTTGGGTGAGTTGGTTTTTGGGTGAGTTGCTCTGATACATTTCAGAGATGCACAACACCTGGAGAAAATATGAATGTTAAGTTTTTATAAAAATATATGAAATACCATGAAAGGGCTACTTGCACGTTTAATATGTGATTTATCTGCTCAGAGAATATTTTTATTTCGCTATCAAATATTATCCATATTGTTTAGTTATTATATTTGAAAAAGCATATTGAGACATTACCAGCTAAGGCATATGTGAAGAGCACCCCACGAGGTGTTCCCCAAAAAACGTGTTCCTTTTCAAAATTAATCTAGCTACAAACTATCGAAAAATGCGATCTACATGTAGCTACAAGAATTTAAGGAACAGCTTTTTCAATAACTTTCTTTTTATTACCGATCCAGTTAAAATGTTAATTCATTTTTATTCAAAAACATATAGCTAGGTGTTATAAATTGAAATGTTATTAAAAATTGGTATTACATATTAGTAACTCAATTTTCACTTTTCACAAAAGGTGTTCCTCGCAGGATTGTAGCTGCCTAGATGAGCGCAATGATGCCAGCTAGTTACAAAAAATAGGAACACCATTTTGTAAAAAAAATCTCTTTATATTAGAAATTTGATTGTTTATTGTATATTTCAATGTATCAATTGGTTATATGCTCAATTTAACACTTTAAAAAAAATAGGTAGTGGGGTGCCCTTAATATGTAAATGGAACATTGAATTGAACATCTTTCAGAATCATGAGAACCAGTTAATACAACATAGAAAGAATCCAGCAACAAATAAGAAAGGCTCTACGGAAAATGTAATAATTCAGCAACCAAGAACCAACATAACGAAAGAAAACACTGGAACCAAGACATCAAATGATGACGTTACTAATGTGCAAATAGATTGCCTTATACATATTCAATCTTTGCCAGATCCATCAAATAACACTACAACAACACTAAACAAACCATCCGACAATCTATATGAACCGCTTAAAACTAATGAAGGCGACCAAATTAATAACACAAATGCGTCTCAGGGTTTAGTGACCGATTTAGAACCCACGCCAAATAACCATGGTAACAGTACTCCAGTATTGCGTTCGCCCTATTTCAACAATCAAAACTATAAGCGATTGTGTCGTCATCGCAACAAGAGACGGAGTAACCCTAGTAACCCATTGTCAAAGACAACAGTTACCACGGCAACGGTTCTAAGTGTAATTTCTTTGGCTTATGCAGTGTGTTTTCAGTATTCAAGCGTGAATGTAGTTGTGTTTATACCGCCATCAATACATATAGGTGAGTAAATTTTGTCGTCTCCAAAATAATGATGTTTTACAAATTGTAGATTTTATTTGTTTTGTATAAGAGAAATCTGTAAAAGAACAAGTGAGTTAACGGCGATACTATGTTCTAAATATATATTCTATTAATTTAAACTATTAATTTGTATCTGTAGCAGAATTTTATGTTTTTTGCCGTAGTAGTCAACATCCTTTTTGAATAAATGCTTGTAACATAAACAACTTACACTTTTACCTATAAACGTATATAAAAATATGTTCGAAAATATAGATTATGGATATGAAATTTTTCATAAATGTTCATAGGTGCTTTGACATTGTTCTTTAATGAGGACAATATGAACGAGGTCCTGACAGACAATTGGACGTTCAGAAACTTCACGAAATTGCACATATTCGGTAAATTCTAATCAAGCCGAGAGGTCTATCATAGTTTGTATCTAAATACATAATACCATGCTGTTTCTCTTTTTTGCCATATTAAGACTATCTTTTATGAGGACACAACTCCTCCGATCGTTTTCGTTTTATCTGCCTTTAATCCATGGGCATAACTATACAGAAAATAATTTTGCCAAATCGCGATAAAATACGTAGAATATATCAATTGAAGAATTTGGGATGACCCTTTTTTAACCAAAACACTTGTTTATGTTTTAATTATGAAAATAAACAGATATAAAAGACGCTGGAACCAGCAAGAAGCCCATATGTCACGCCGTCGAAGTGTGCCCAAATGCCTACCAACAAGGTCTTGCTGGTTGCGAAGTTGAAAGTCAACAGTGTGTCTGCAAAAGAGGCTATGTGTTGCAGGGACAACTTTGTGTGGGTATGTACGCCTATCATTACTACTAAACAATGTAGAATTCTACAACCTATTTCAAAACTTTATTCATCGGTTTCGGTAATTTTTTTAAACACTAGAATATGAATAATATACTCGTATTTCTACCGATAAAATGCGTACTGCAAATACCTATGTGCAATTGAGACGCTAGGTACAAATAAAACAAATCTAAAGCTTAATATCTCTCAAATTAATTATCATACCGCAATGATTTTCGCCTAAAAATACAATATATGTGCATAATAATACATTATAAAAACATGAATATATCGTATTTCGAATATTTCTATACAAAATCTTAATTTTAAAATTTGTCTGATTTTTGCATAGGTCCACACATAGGTCCCCTTGTATAAACACCCGCTAGAAAACAATGTGATCGATATATCCTTTTAAATAGGAAGAACCAATGATAATTGTATTGTTATCCAGACGTATTTTATATTACATTTTGATTATATTCAAAATTTTGTTATTATCTAGATGCGGACGAATGCGCCTTAGGCCGACACACGTGCGACCGCCACTCGCTCTGTGTCAACACAGTGGACGACTATATTTGTTTCTTTCCCGATTGTTACTATGAACTTAGAAAACCTTTTGTTATTATCTAGATGCGGACAAATGCGCCTTAGGCCGACACGCGTGCGACCGCCACTCGCTCTGTTTGAACACGGTGGGTGACTACATTTGCCGCTGTCCCGATTGATACTATAAACTTAGAAAACCTTTTTTATTATCTAGATGCGGACGAATGCGCCTTAGGCCGAAACACGTGCGACAAGTATTTTTTATGTCTCAACACGGTGGGCGACTACATTTGTCACTCTCCCGATGTGTACTATGAACTTAGAAAACCTTTTGTTATTATCTAGATGCAGACGAATGCGCCTTAGGCCGACACACGTGCGACAGGGATTCGTTATGTCTCAACACCGTGGGCGACTATATATGCAGGTGTCCCGATGTGCACTATGAACTTAGAAAACCTTCTTTATTATCTAGATTCTGACGAATGTACCTTAGGCCGACACACGTGCGACCGCCACTCGCTCTGTGTCAACACGGTGGGAGATTACATTTGTCGCTGTCCCAATGGGCACTATGAACTTAGATTAGAAAACCTTTTTCATTATCTAGATGCGGACGAGTGCGCCTTAGGCCGACACACGTGCGACCGCCACTCGCTATGTGTCAACACGGTGGGCGACTACATTTGTCGCTGTCTCGATGATGGCTACTATGAACTTACGATGAGCACTGAACTTAGAAAACCTTTTTCATTATCTAGATTTGGACGAATGCGCCTTAGGCCGACACACTTGCGACAGGGATTCGTTATGTCTCAACACGGTGGGCGACTATATATGCAGGTGTCCCGATGGGCAGTATGGATACAGTCATCGCTGCACAAGTGAGTACAAATGAATGTATTTTGTCTGGCTTATTCTCTCTCTCTCTCTCTCTCTCTCTATTCCTCTCTTTCTTTCTTTCTTTTTTTCTTTCTTTCTCAATCTCTCTCTCTCTCTCGGTTGTTTTCCATGTTTCTCTCTCTATCTCTCTTTCTCTCTCTTTCACTCTCTCTCTCTCTCTCTTTCTCTCTCTCTCTCTCTATCAATCGCTGCTGTCGTCACTGAAGGGCACCCTACGACATAATTGTCAAATCAACTTTAAACAACATTTACGAAGAACAACAAAATAATGGTTTTTGAACATTGACATTTTGCAAAAATCTGTTCCATTTTTTTCCAAGTCAGCTGAGCTGTTTCTCCTTTTCTAACCAGTTTAGAACAGAAAAGGAACACCTTTTGTGAAAATTTAGATGTTGATTATGACCAAGTTGTGAATCATATCTTGCAAATAACAGTTCATTAAACAATTGCAAGCAAGTTTACTCAATTTCGAAATAATTATTCTCCCGAATTATTGTTGAAAAAATATCGAAAAAGGTGTTCCTCAAACTGCTCAAATCTCCAAGCTAGAATGAATTTTCTCGAAATTTCCAAGCCAGCTGGAAATTGGTGGGAACACCTTTTTTGAGGAACAGCTCGTGAGGTACTCTTCATCAGGGTACATCTGAGTTGTATTGAAAATAAATAATATGTTTTTCTCTCTTTCTTCTCTCCCCTGTATATAATATATCGCTGTAAATGAGGATATATTGCTCATGTCCAGTGCACTCTTATAATCCTAATCTCGGATCTTAATTTATGCGAAAGACCCACATATTTAATTCATAGTTATAGTTATTTTATACATGTCATATATGCAGTATGTTTATGTTGTTATTTTGTGAGATGAAACTGGTCATGAATAGTATCAACAACGCGAAAAAAAACAAACATCCAAAACAGAAAAAAGTAACGTTCCAAGGAACATCCAGCTTTCTTGTCCAGGAATGCATTTCTTATAATTATGAAAATATTATTTTAAAAAAATATATAATGTATGAAATTGTTTGCGCATGGAATATAATATAAATCGAAATGATGATACCAGCGCATCAAATGAATCGTTTACGCATGGATAAAAGCGCAACATGGACACCCTACTTAAATGATATTGTACCGTCTTTGCTGTGGGTGCTTTAACATTTTCATTTGCCCGTCCTATGTTCATTCATGAATAATTCGGGCCTTTTCATGGTCGCACAGTATTGTTACCAAGCTAATTGGTTTCCCTAAACTGGACCTCGCGCAATGGTTGACATAAGTATCAGAGATTCACCATAAATAACGAAAAACAGTCCATGGCGGTATGAAAGCAAATATCTAAGATCTCTTTTTTTGGCCTCCAAGTACCATGGTAATCGGTAAGGTACAATGTATATGTTAAAATTTACAACCAGTGGACATGAACATACATGTATATACATGTAGTTTTCCAAGATATTTCACTGTCATTGCCTGGTCATTTTGCAAACTTTGTTTTTGCAATTAACGTTATTTTATTGTTGTATGCAATTTTCTAACGTTTTAAACGCATCAGACAATTTAAAGTATATGAAGAAAAAAAAAGAATTATTTTCGCCAAAAAAGGTGAGGCAACGTTAAAAACACTAACCGGGTGTTTTCTTTTAGGCTGTGGTTACATAAAATTAGCATCCCTGTCGCATTATTTTCACTGGTTTTCTTAATTTTTGAAATCGCAAGGAGCAACAAGATTATCGCTCATTGCGATTTTTAATGCAAAGAATAACAGTGAAAATTGCAAGTGGCGATAGAAATTGTAACTTGCAACCGCTCTGCCACGGTTTTGAGAATTTTTCTAAATAAGCCCTGAAACCTCTTGCAATGAAATCGTTTAGTGGCATCCTACGTTTCACTTAACTGTCATTGTAAAGGTACATTACTGAATTTTCAGAATATTTGTCGTTTCGTTCTATGGAATCCCGAAATTCAGGTGCTGTTAATAATTGATTGGATAGCCGTTTTTACTTGTTTCAATAAATTGACATTTGAGAAAGATATACGCCCAAATCCATTAGAGTAATAGGCACATTATTGAGGATTTATAAAACCACCTGAAGGAACACTTGGATTCATTAACTACGAGTATGACTCTTTTAGATACCATTTTCTTTGCAAAAAAACTATTTTCTTTCCAATGACGCAATGACGTAGAGATAAAAGTAAGGCAGAGCTTTAACAAACGAGAAAAGTGTCAAGATTAAAATCAAAACAATTTTCAAAAATAATCTATTGCATAATTCCTTGGCAAAGATGCAGCTATAGACAATCCAATTAGGTGAAGCACTATCTTCATAAAGAAATTTATCTTTTTACACTGACCAATTTCATATAATACAAATGTTATTTCTATGCAATAAAATCCATCAAGGAATCAAAAAAAAAAAAAAAACTAGCTAGTAAAAGAGGGGACCATGATATTAGACAGAGCCATGTTATGATCATAAGG
>LQRL01068574.1:13553-25582 GCA_001703475.1 Hydroides elegans | reverse complement strand
TTCAAATTGTATACACGCATAAACCAAGGTCTGAAGTCGTGCCTCGTCAAAGTTTCATCTCGATCAGTTGAAAATTGTCGATTCTAGAGCACTTTAAAAAAATGTCGATTTTAAACTTTTTGTCAGATGCCAAGCACTTTGTCCACGCGAGTTTGGTATAAAGGAGTTGAGCTAGAGCTTTCACATTTTATACACGCATAAACCAAGGTCAGAAGTCGTGCCTCGTCAAGGTTTCATCTCGATCGGTTGAAAATTGTCGATTCTAGAGCACTTTAAAAATTGTCGATTTTAAACTTTTTGTGAGATGCCAAGCACTTTGTCCACGCGAGTTTGGGATAAAGGAGTTGAGCTAGAGCTTTCACATTTTATACACGCATAAACCAAGGTCAGAAGTCGTGCCTCGTCAAAGTTTCATCTCGATCGGTTGAAAATTGTCGATTCTGGAGCACTTTAAAAATTGTCGATTTTAATCATTTTTACTGATGTCAAGCTCTTTGTGCAGGCGAGTTTGGTATGAAGCAATTAAGCTATACATTTCAAAATTTATTCTCGTATAAACTGAGGTCTGAAGTCGTGCCTCGTTTAGGTTTTATCTGGATCGGTTGAAAATTGTCGATTCTGGAACACTTTGAAAATTGTCGGTTTTAACATTTTCACCCGATGTTAAGTACATGTGCACACGAGTTTAGCATGAAGGAATTGAGCGAGAGATTTTTTATTTAATACACATATAAACCAAGGTCTGCAGTCGTGCCTGGTCATAGTGTCATCTTGATCGGTTGAAAATTGTCGAAAATAGTTCGTCATTTCCAAAGTTAATTTTAGTAAAAACTGACCATCCTGCATATACGCATTGTTAAAGTTCACGGGGGATCCAAGGTCACTGACCTTCTAGTTTATGTAGTATAGGTGTGAAATGAAGGACTATTTTTCTTTAACTAAGAAATTCAGAAATAATTTTGGCATTTCCAAAGGCTAAAAAATAGGTTATTGACTCCAGGGATCGAAAATACACTGATTGTGGGCGTCCGGTTGGGTCAGCGATATCAACGATGGCTTGTTAATGTGTTAAACGAGTAAAATGAGTGCATCCATGTTTATTTTATGGCTTTTTAAATAACCTTTTAAAACCTTTTTTTCTAGGCAAAAACCTTTTAAAAACCTTTTTTTCTAGGCAAAAACCTTTTAGAAAAACCTTTTTTTCTTGTATCGGTCGCTGGGAAGCCTGAATATATCACCTGATGATATTAATGAAGAATCGGTCGTGACGCTGAATAGATTACGTCATTTAATTTGAAACCAAAATATCAGTCTATTTATAGTTCGACTAAAATATTAGTCATATTATAATCTTATCAAAGGGAAAGACATAATATAGAACTGCCCTCTCATTGTATAACGAAAGACTGGTATGACATAACGATATAATCTAAAGCGTGTTGGTGTCAAATATAAACATGATATTTTGAATTCAAACCATAGGACGACAGTCGACAGCGACGACGAAGAATTCGACACACTCAAAGACAGTTTCTGGCGCGATTTGGAGCAGGGCAAAGTGAACGTCTTCCAATCCGACATGTATTCCACCGTCAAGGGCTCCGGTATGCGCTCGTCAAGGCCGCAATCGTTTAAGGAGATGTACTCTAATAAGCCGCTCGTTGCCAGTGGTAGCGATAGTGGTACGGCGCAGACGCAGAAGGAACGCCGGAAGTCGGGGGCGTCGCAGGAGAAGACGAAGTCGCAGCAGGGGAAAGTGGAGGGTGATAAAAGTAGTGCAAAATCAACAGCGGCGGCGGATGAAACCAAGATGATGGCTACACCAAAAACGACGCCGAAAACTTCGGCTTCAAAGACGACGCCTAGCGATACAAAGAAATGTAGTACCGAAAAGAAGAAAACTAGTGCGGAAAAAGGTAGCAAAAGCAAATCGCAATCGACAAAGTCAGGCGAGAAAAGAAAAAGTACCAAAAGTGCGACTAGCAGTAGTGAAACAAAAACTGAAGGCAAGGTGCCTAAACTTGTGATTCGGACCTCAAGTAAAGATGGTCCATTATGCGTTGTTAGTGACGATTCGAACAGTAGCTTAGGTTGCGAGGGTAGTGAAAGCAATAATACAAATAAAAGTAGTAGCTCGAGTAATAAAACTAAGTCTCCTTCGTTGAAACCAACAACTCAAAACCAAGCCCCTCAGCAAAAAGAAAACAACACCACGGATTCGATAGGAAAGCAGAAAGGAGAGCATGGCACGTTGAAAGATACATTTTGGAAAGATCTAGAAGAGGGCAAAGTCGATTTATTTCAAAGTGATATGTACTCAAAGGTGAAAGGCAGTGGAGCTCGTTCATCTCGACCTCAATCCTTCAAAGATATGTTCAAAACACAACCCCTAGTCAATAACCAAGAAAACAGTAATGCTACAAGTAAATCGGGAGGAGATTCTTCATCAAATTCGTCCCCAGAAAATAAAAAGGGTAAAGATGGTGATACCAAAAAGAAGGTCACACCATCTCCTTCGCTTCTAAAGCAACAGCAACAGCCAAAACAAACTGAAACGTCATCAAAGTCAGTGACGAAACAGAAAGCAGGGGTTGTTGATACGAGTACATTGGAGTGTAAGACTAGGACTGTGTCTGAGAGTAAGTCTGAGACTGAATTGTCGACGTTGTCTGCCGAAAGTGAAACGAGTAGCCTCGGCGACAAAGGGGGCTCGCTAGCCTCCTCCTCGGCTAGTAGGTCAGGGGGTGGTGGACCTGCTTCAAAGAAGGCCAAAGGGGGATCAACGGGGCGAAAATTCCGAAGTGCTAAGCAGGTGGAGAAGGCGCGTATGGATACGTCGACGGAAGTGGATGAAACAAGTGAGTGATGTCTACGCGTTTTCAAATGATTTTATAATAAATGGCAAAAGAGGACTAATATTGAGTATAAGACAAAATACTGTTTGTAGCGTAGTTCTTCGTGTCCAGGTGTCAAACTATGAATAATGAACACAAAAATGAATTTGAGTCGAATAGTTATAACGCATTTCTTAAGACCTTTGCATTTTCGTTACGTTTCATTCATGCATTTTATTACTAGGAAAAACGGAAACACAAACACCGAGCACGAGTGTACCGGAAACAGCCAACATCCCGTCACGTGGTATGCTTTATTGTTGTCGATAATTAAGTTGTTAATAAGTGTTGAAGATCAGAGAATAATTTGCTAATCAAAAGTAAAATAATTTAAGTAAGATTGATTCTACGAATTGAGTCAAGTCGATTATTTTGTATGAAGCATTGTTTGTTATAAAACGAAAATATTAATATTAATATCGCGACGTTTACTGCATGTTTATATAATTATAATTCATTTATGAGAATTATGTAATATAGCCTACATGTTTATCTTGCTTGTATATTTTATATAAATTGTTATATGCATATATAAGAATTTAGTTT
Organism: Hydroides elegans; assembly: GCA_001703475.1. Classification (NCBI taxonomy): domain Eukaryota; kingdom Metazoa; phylum Annelida; class Polychaeta; order Sabellida; family Serpulidae; genus Hydroides; species Hydroides elegans. The sequence goes on along the minus strand of LQRL01068574.1, from coordinate 22,142 downwards.
TGTATGTCTATTATAATTTTGTTTACTCGAGTAATTTGATACATTCAAATGTGATTGAGTAAATAGGATCAAAATACCCAGGTTAATGATATTGGTTCAGGTAACTATTAACATTAATTCATTTGTGAGTTAACAGACATCCAGTTAAGGGTTGCATAGTACTCATGTAATCTAAATACATGTAGTTTGTAATTCGTTGCACGCTTTTACACTATTCACAAAGTAAGACCATTGGAATAGTAAATAGTCAAATAAAGGTTTCCGCTTGATTTATGTTGCTGATTTGCATGTGTCGCCTAGGATCTATGGCGAATTTTTTTCTCGCTGCTTCTTCACATTTTGTATAACTGGTACAGTAACTGGTCTTTTAGGTTGCTTCTTAGGTTGATTCTCATAAGCCGACATACTGTGCTTAGCTTATGTTTTCTTGCCTCTGAATATTTCTGGCTTTCTAATACATTGTTTCTTAATTTTGGTTCTGTGTACGTCAACGTCAACCCATTTTGTGTACAATTTTCACTTTAGTCAATGTTCCTCTTGTATAGTATATTAATGATCAATACATTATACATTTAGTTAAAACTTGCACAGTGCTTATCATGCATCCGCAGCCTTTCTAACTTTCGTAGAATCTACCTTATTTTACTCTTAGTTGTATTGCTGTATCCTAACACTGTATTAGCTTCCATATAACCTACCTTTATCGTGTCAAGGTATTGCATTCCCATCAGCTAGCTTTACAACATGACCATTTAAGTATTCGCTGGTTTTTCCCTAGCTGAGGCCGACCTCCTGGTCATCCGACACTTTCTGGACACGTGGTGTTCTCGTTCTGACGACGTCATTGAGGGATTCATTGGTGACGTCACAGCGACTAACCTTGATCTCACTGCGCATCGTTTTGTCGATTGTTTTGTTGCCATAGAGCCACTTCCGGTGGGATTTAGATACGGTCATACCTTTCCGGTCCTGCCTGAAAACAATTATGAGACTGACATGTACAAAGCGGGTACAAAACGCGATGACAATAAAGCTGAACTAGATACCCCGTATGGTCCCAGCCCTATCGATAAGAATCACTCAGATTTCCGTTATACATCGTCCAGTTATCGACCCGACCGAAATCTAAGCGTTTCAACAACAGATACCGTTCTCGTTTCTGAATCAGAACAATGTCCGGTTGAGCCCATCGTTATCTCGGAAGATAGTGCCACCGAATCAGGGGATCTGTCCTTCGAACTCGCGCAGTCTAAGCGACCGCGAAGAAAACGCTTAGCAATCTCATCGGATCAGTCCGGCGGGGACAATAAAAGCGAGGCAGATGCAGTTGACAGTTGCAGTCCAAAACCAGTTGTAAATAGAGGCCTAGCCATTTTAGCTCAAATCTCTTCTACGATTTCAGATTGTACTCACAGCGTCACTCGTGATTCATCGCAGGACAGAGTGGCAGTAAATGCGGAAGACTCGAAAAAGACCGAACATTTGCGAATATCCCCGAGAAAGAAATCCGATTCGGAATCGAGCACGGAAGTACCGAACCAAAAGCGGAGACGGAAATCGGAATCCGAGTCGTCCACGGAAGAACCGGAAATCAAAAAGCCGAATTTGCAATTTGAGGAATTCAATTTCGAGAGCTTCAATGAAACGCCGCCGAAGGAAACTGTTGAAACTGCGGAAACCAGCGCTAGGCATAGAGAATCAAGTGGGAGTTCGATGCTCGAAATCGAAGACTTTAACCTCGATGATTTCGATACCCATTCGAAACAAACCGCGGCGTCAACGACTCCAAACGGCGCTCAATCCGCAAACGAACACCATCTGGACATCAATGATGCTATTACTAATCGGAACTGCGACGGTTCGGGCGTGCAAATGGACGTCACACAGGGACGGGCGGATTTGGATGAATTGGCGACGAACGCGCGGACGGATAAAGCGGCGATCGATGATAATTTCTTGGAGAATTCGCCGGTGGCGGGGACAGATGGGGATATTGATTTGCTGAGGCGCATATCAGAGGGAACGGAGGATAGAGGAGGTGCGGAAAACAATAATCAAGGTATGGGAGAATTTTGTTTTAAAAGAGCTTTTTAAATGATTTATCAAGTCAAAAGAACTCATCCTGGATCTCAGATTTTATGACATAAGATTAAATATATTTTTTAGTTCATAGGTTAAGAAGCTAATGTTTCTTGCATGCAGTTTGCTATATTAATAAGTGATTCTAAATTTATACAATATCGGTTTACTTATCATTTACATAACTATATTATATTTTTATTATTTTTTTTGCAGAGAAAGAGCTGAAGTTGGATTTCATCGACTTTGATATTGCGGAGTTAGACATAATGGCGTCACAGGTTATATATTGTTCATGAAAATTATCAATTTGTGTGATTTATACTTAAATAAAACAATAATCAAATTATTTGTCTAAAAATAAGAAAGAGAAAGAAAACAATAAACAATAGACCTTTGTATCGAATTTTTGGACAAAGTCAGCTCACTTTTGTCTTGGGTCTTAGTTGTACGTTTTATGTTAAGGTCTTTTCTCATTACACCTTAATCCATTCTTACATTTACCATTTGACTATTCAATTAAAAAATATCAGTTTAATATATATTATAGTTACCAAGCAATTGACCGCCAAAAATGTCGACTATCAAAATCGGGTGTATCAAATGTTTTGGACAGAATATGAAAAAATATGAATCTTCGTTATATGGCACACGAGTACCATGTGATGTTGTTTCCTGGCTTTTAATAAGTATTTTGAAAAGTTTAAAAGCGATTTTGATAGTCGACATTTTTGGAGGCCAATTGCTCGGAAGCTATAATATAAATTCAACAGATATTTTTCAATTTAATAGTTAAATGATTAATGTAAATATGAATGAGGGTGTAAGGAGAATATACCTTAACATTTAACCTACAAATAAGACTTAACACAAAAGTGACCTGACTTTGTCCAAAAATTCGATACAAAGGTCTATGTGTCTTGATAAACTGAATGGATTTACAGCATATTTTAAAACCTTTTATTTGATTTTTCCTAACAAATAGTTGCAGAAGCTTCAAGCACAGATACAGGCAATCCGACCAAACAGTCCACAAGTTCTTAACCAAGGTACTAGTATAGGGGTTAATCTTTGATAAAGAAAGACTCGCATCTGAACGATATATTCAATGACAATTGTAAATATATATGGCTTTATATTATTTTGATACACTGTATTCGTACATAATTTGATATATTTTCGAATCTATATGATCTTAAATAACCAGTGTTTCCAGCGTTATTAACTATAAGTAGACTATAGTTTAAAGTTGTAAGAATAAAAAAATCTAGTCCATAAATGTAATACTGTAAATCAGGGAAACCCCTTGATAAAGCTTCAATAAATTTGAACTCTTCTTCAAATGTAACGTCCAGTATGATAATATCAATCTGATAATTGGATTTATAATGCTTTTTTTTGTAGTGGAATTTCGCCATGCGGTGAAGAACAACGAGCTAGATCGCGTGCAGCAGACTCTTAAAGAGAGCAAGCGCTCTTACGATCTTGAGCAGGCCGATCCCGATGGGGTCACGCTGGCTATGATCTGTGCACATAGGGGTGAGTGAGCCTTAAGTGTATAAAGACTAATAGGAGCGGATTCACGTGTGGGGAAATTCCCCGCCCCCTCCCCGGTCGGCTTTATTTCTTTTATTGGCGAAATAAAGATTTGATTTTTGTACCACATTTTGAGAATGTTGAGGACTGAGGAGGCTCTACCGATTTCTTGCTTGTCTGACAGATTCAATTTAATATGAATTTTATTTCAAATCGTACATGTAAGATTTTGCAATGCTTATGACTTATATTGTGTTTTCTCACAATGTAGGTTATGATGACATGCTGGAGCTGCTTGTGCGACATGGCGCCAACGTGAACGCTGTCACAAAGAACGGCACCACGGCGCTCATGATGGCATGCGAAAAGGTAATTAAACGATACTATATTTTTAAAGTTAGTTATGCACGGAGATTTGCATTGGGTTCCATGACTCATGATTCGTTACAAAAACGTAGATTTTGGTAATGCAGAAGGTTAAGGAATGAGGCCTCCTTGAAATACATCATTGGCAATTTATCATCAATATCCATGACACTATCGACGTGAGTTGGTTTAGTAACCGATATAAAAACAAGTTTCATCGTGTGTCTCTGTTCCAATAGTTGAATACTTATTTTGTTACTCATTTTGTTTCATATTTAATTTTTAACAGAACCGCCTAGTGACGGTTAACCAGCTGCTCATGATGGGCGCGCACGTCAACAAGGAAACGACGAACACGTGCGAGACGGCGCTGCTCAAAGTAAGACAGCATTTTGTCTTGTTTTAAGTCATTCGAGCATGTTTTTAAACTTTGTAACAAAGTATATGCCACTTCGTTAAGCGAGCGGTACCGAACAAGTTTGAATCTCTGTGTTTACATCTCATTGGTCTTTATAAACACGTCATACTTCGAAAAACTGTTTGATACTACATGTAAATTGTGCAAATCATACAATTTTATTCTTCAAACTTTGACCAGAGCGTGAAGCGGGGCTACTTGAAGATCTGCTCGCTGCTACTCGACGCTGGCTGCAACTACAACTCACCAACACGGGAGGAGCTGTGTGCCGCGAAATTTGCAAAGAACTACCAGCAGAGGGACCTACTGAGACTGCTCACCGATCATAATCACAGGTAAGTAGACAACGGTTGAGATTGGTAGGCGTGGGGGATTGGGGCTGGGTTTTGTAAAGGAGTGTCAAATTTCCATGCATAATGTCGTATTGTCTGTATATTTGTTTTCATATTAAGCAATTAGGTTTGATTTTTTTGCAGAACAGCTCTCAATGTCGAACTTATTTTTCTCTCCTTTTAAACAGTACTAAATATTACAAGATTAAACTTGATCTCATTGTCTTATCAAACTTACATATCCAAATTAGACCCATATTGCGTTACCTTATATGAGTTGTCAGAACTAGAAATGTTAGTTATTTATAAGATAACCAAAAAATTAAAGAACAATTTTAATCATAGCTCCTCATTCTGTTTACATAGGGTAATGGCCGAGTTCGATACCCAGGTGCGCACAACCCTCAACAACACGGCACTCGCTTCCAAGGCTCTTTTTCCAATGCAGTGTCTGGCACTCAACGAGGGAGACTCGTTCAAAATCTGCTTCCGCCATGAGCTCGAGCCAACAAAGAGCGGTAAGTGTAAGCAAAGGATGTGTATTTCTAAAAGCTTTGTCAGTTCGTTTCAATGCATGTTTTATCTACTAAGATTAGTTTTCAGAAATTGTACGCTTTGGCATTTGGTATATGATTTGTGGATGTTAACCAAAAAGTGTGAAGTTTCAATCAAATTGGTTTCGAAAACCTATTCAAGAAAATGATACGGATCAGCAGTAACATATCACTTGGCAAACTAAATTCAGCTAAAAACAAGAAGAGAGCATACTTTCTTAAACCATAAAGCGAACTTTCTTCATTTTGCAGGTGTCGGGATGCTGTTGTTTATCGCGCATGCGCGTATCAGTCTATCGGAGGTCAAGTGTCGCTTCTACGGACCATGTGCTGTCAACGGAGTCACGCTGAATGAGGCCAAACTGCATCCACTCACTGAGGTAAGGAATTTTGGTTGGGGTATAGGGGTAAGGGGGGTGGATATTAGGAAAAGGGTTAAAGTTATGCAGATGTGGCATCTGATGTGGTGCTATAGGACTGACTGTATATTGTGAATATAGGGTGTGTTTTGTCGGAATAGTCGAAGGGTAGGGTCATAATGTTAATATTATCATATTGATATTATGAGAAAAAGTTCTTATCATGTAAAATATGTAACTAATATCAATTTGATCTTCCATTCTTAGCATAGTTAGAATAAACAGAAAACCTATAACTTATCAGTTTAGAAAATATATTTACATACGTTTACATATTTTTTTTACGTCAACTCTCCATTTATTCTCTTATCACAGGAGGGCAACTTTGTGATGTCATTCGGTCCTTTGCTAAATGGCAAAAACGAACTGGAAATCAACACAGCACAGGCACCAACATCCAGGGTATGATTTATTCGTGTTGAATAATTTAACTAATAAAACATAATAAACATTGCTTTTAACCTGTGATATATAATCACTAACCTCAATGAGTATTTTGGTCAGGACTTGTCGGATAATTTTCCTATTTTTATTTTTTATGCATCGAAATTATGTATTGGTATATTATAATAGATATCGATTGTTTTCCTAGATTTACTTTTGTCATCTTTTAGATAAATTTAATAAAGGCCTTTATCTTACCTTTGTTTATTGCAGGCAAAATTGCTGGTTTGTGCGTACACAGCACAACTGATTTAGCAGCTCTAAGCTAAAGCAGCCATGATTATTAGTCATATAAATCTGACAGGATCTGTGATTTAGCAAATGCAGAAGTAGAGAAGAATATTAGATCACCAAAAAAACAGTGTCTTGCAAACGGAAATCATACCAAAAATGAAAGAAACAGATCAGTGAATACAAAACATGGTTTTGTTTGTAAGATTAAAAATTATGAGTTATACATAACGAGTGCTTGACTTTTTTTCACATACTGTAAACGCATATATGGTTTTTGTAGATTTAGTTATACTAACGGGATTTCAATTGTGTTACGGTCAAATGCCGATAAGCGATATATATGAGTTATCAAGTATACTATGTGTAGCATTTTGTGATTTCTAACGCTTCAAAACTAGCTACTAACTAAAACTTAGCTCATAATATGAGTGCAGCATTGGACCTATAAAACATTTTATCTAGCAATGAAAAATTATCGCAATATATCTCAGGTTGATAACGTTTGCTTTCTCGGGGATGCACGTCGATTTAGTTATCCCCCGTGAAAACGAGGGGATATAGGGTTGAGCTTGTCCGTGTGTCCGTCTGTCCGTCTGTCTGTCTGTCCGTCTGTCTGTCCCGCTTGAGATAGGGTACTTTGTCCACACGAGTTGGGTATGAAGGAGTTGAGCTAGAGCTTTCAAATTTTATACAAGTATAAACCAAGGTCTGAAGTCGTGCCTCGTTAAGGTTTCATCCCGATCGGTTGCAAATTGTCGATTCTGGAGCACTATAAAAATTGTCGATTTTAAACTTTTTTCAGATGTTGAGTACTTTGTGCACGCGAGTTGGGTATGAAGGAGTTTAGCTAGAGCTTTGAAATTATATACACGTATAGACCGAGGGCTGAAGCCGTGCCTCGTCAAAGTTTCATCTCGATCGGTTGAAAATTGTCGATTCTGGAGCACTTTGAAAAATGGCGAAAATTATAGTCAGTTTAGGAAATGTGGGTTATAATATAGGATATTAACATTTAAGTATGTATGTATGAGGAAGACAGTCAATGCCCTGTCTTTGCTAGCTGCCAAGGAGAAATTCTGCCTCAACATAGTTTCATGTCGATCCATCGATCGTCTTATTCCTTGAATGGCGAATTGTGTTCAATGATGGAACAAGCTGTGAATAAATTAAGCTATAGTTCTAAAGAAACACATATTGAAGGTTTGCCTCGTCAAAGTTTCATGTCGATCAACCACAAATTGTAGAAATGGCATCCCACATTAAAAGAAATAAGCTAGGGCTCATATTTTATATTCTGAAACATGATACATTGAAGCTGTGCCTGGTCAAGGTTTCATGTCGATCAACCGCAAATTGTCAAAATGGCGTCACGTTTCGAAGAAATGTTATAAAAACGTTGTGCAAAACACGTTGTGAGAAAATCGTTTTACGAAAGAGGTTTTGAAACACGTTGTGAGATAGACGTTGTTGAAAAGACGTTGTGAGAAAATCAATTTTAAGAAAGACGTTGTGAGAAAGACGTTGTGAGATAGACGTTGTGAGAAAGACGTTTGGAGAAAGACGTTGTAAGAACATCAACTTTAAGAAAGACATTGTGAGAAAGACGTTGTGACAAAATGAATTTCAAGAAAGACGTTGCGAGAAAGACGTTGTGAGAAATAAGTAATGTGAAAAAGACGTTTTGAGATAATCAATTTTAAGAAAGACGTTTTGAGAAAACGTTTTGAGAAAGACGTTGTGAGAATGACGTTGTGAGAAAGACGTTGCGAAAAAGACGTTGTGAAAAAGATGTGACAAAATCAAATTAAAGAAAGACGTTGTGAGAAAGACGTTGTGAGAAAAACATTGTCGATTGAGACGTTGTGAGAGATGTTGCGTGAGTTACATTGTAAGAAAGACGATGTGAAAAAGACATTGTGAGAAAGACGTTGTGAGAAAGACGTTATGAGGAAGACGCTGTGAGAAAGATGTTGCGCGAAAGACATCGTTTTATCTTTGATGGTGCGTCTCCTTCAATTTATTTACCGATATATAAGCTTAGGAAATGTAGAATTCGGTCCTCTACTAAACCCTTCTTTTTTTCATATTAGATATTTTGTGTATGCAAATTAGTTCGTTATTTCCAAGGAATATTTCAATAAGTACTGACCATTCTGCATTGACGAATTGTCGAAGTCCATGGGCGATCTAAGGTCACTGACCTTCTG
>LQRL01068570.1:4742-21003 GCA_001703475.1 Hydroides elegans | reverse complement strand
GAGAACGGAGTGGGGGGGGGGGTGGGTCGGGTGAATCGTTCACCAAATTGACTAAGTATGTGAGATTCGAAGCCTTTTGTTGGTGGATTTCGTTGATGTTTCGTTATTGTTAAAGTCTGAAATGTTATGTGAGAGTAAATCATAGACTAATTTGATAATGGCCATAATAAACATTCGCTGGTATGATTTTGTTCGTAATTTAGTGTCTTGTTGCGGGGGAGGGCAGGGTGTTAATTTTGCCGTTTGTTTACATGGTGCTTTATCGTATAGTTTTAACATTATACGTTGTTTTTAATTCATGGAAATATTGAATGATCGAAAACTAAAACGATCCATATTAACTTACTGCATTGCTAATAGTTAAATTTGTAATGCGGTGTTTAGCTTTATGTTGTATATCAGGAGTGTATTAGAAATATTAGAGAGAGGTTCAGTAGTTATTTTTAGCATTCCCATCGGTCAGAAAATCTTGCCATTATGTTTTCCCATATCTATTGAAGATAGCTTAATCAGGTTTATGGTTTTGAAACAGCAACAACCTCGACTTCAGAAAAATCAAACTACTCCTACTTCCCGTATGAAAGAGTAGAGCCAAATTTCACCCGTAAGACAAAGGGAATTTTTCATTGATTTTAGTCGAAATTATCGCAAGGAATGTTCCCTTTTTGGGTGTAATCCAGAGCAGGACGTAGGGCAGAAATTCGAGAGCCAAAATTATTTCTGCTCTAACTGAGCTAGAGAAGGATAAGAGGGAATGTTCCCTTTTTGGCCGTAATAAGACATGGAATAACAGAGGGAATAATTCATGAGATGAACGGAAGTTCTGGTGTAACTTCTGTTCAGAATCCTTCTCTTCCTTTTTCATTTATACATGAAATAAAGACAGGAAAATTTGGGTTTAACAGCAGTAAAATCTTGTGAGATACCATGATTTCACAAACATGATTAAATGGTGTGTAAATATGGTTTGAATTTAGTAGATTATAAATTAATATAAGATCAAAAGCAATTTATCGTCCAGTTAATATTTGCGATTACAACAAACCATAACAATTAGTTTTCTTATTTATGCATAAATTGAATTTAAAATGTTAACTTTTAGCGTTTATCAAACAGAGAGCCATACACTTGCCTAAAAACAAACCCATATAGTTTTTTTGATTATATTTAATGAGATGACTTTTCTTATTTCTAACTTATTGATTCTATCATACAAAATAACCAAAGTAATAGTATCAAGAAAATATAGAATTTGAAATCCTCGCCAAAAACATAAGTTATAATTTACGGGTGGAAAAAAAAGATCAGTTCAAAAGTTCTTCTGATATTCTATAAATCCCTGTTATTGGTAAGAAAATAACATGGAAAAAATCTCGGTCAAATTATAAGAAGGAAAATTATTAGATTTCGGCTGTTCACGTTGTTTTTTCCATGCGATAATACATGTCTCGCTCTATTTGAAAAGGAAAAAGCATTCTCCACCCAAAATATCGTTTATTTACGGGTGAAATTCTGCTTTACTCTTCATACGGGTGAAAGTCAGCGTAGTTGTTATCCGGAATCAAGACAAAATTTCAATGAAAGAAAAATATTATAGGCCAAAATCAAATAATTGCTCTTCGTCAAAGTGAAATTCATGGTTCATCCTCGGGGTTTATTATTCAAATGTTAAAATGTCCATTGCAAAGTTCTGTTAACGAAAACATTTAGCAGATTTAGTATTAATGCGATTTTTTTTCCGTGACCTATTTACTTCGTGGACCAAGCTAATCAAGAAAAGGTCAAAATCGTTTCGAGTAGAGTCTATGCATTGGCACGCCTCGCTAGCCGCGTAAACAGAATCAGATCTCTGTATCAGGTGACAAAATATCCTTGTTTCTCACGCGAATTGCAAACTGATAAAAATGCTGCTTTAGAAATGCTACTTGATTTGGCTTATCGCTTCTAAATTGTTACAGTAATCTCCTTTAAAATCGAAAGGGATAGACGTTTATATAAAAATTCGTTTCTTTCTTTCGATGCAAGACAATGTTTTTCTAAATATGAATAAAGGTTGAAGATGGTAATAGCAAAAGGGTTGAGTTTGCATTCGATTTTGGCATTGTGTGAGGTCAATAATGTCTAAGAGAATAGTCTAATAATGATGTTGATTCTGAGATAGCCTGTTTTATTTTATTGCGCTGTTTTTATTTTCAATTGCACTGTTTAGATGCAAACGGTGAATCAAATTTACTAGGTAATCATTATGTCAGGGAAAATTGAATAAGTAACGTCAAACTGTTAAGCATTATTCTAACATTTTGTTATACTAACAGTTGTTTTCTAGTCTTTTTCTAATGAAAAAATTGGTTACTTGTATAAGATCATGAGGAGTGTGTACATGTTGTTTTAAATATCCTCAAACGGTTTTATTGCGTTATACACGTTTCAAAACTATATTGTTGAACTATGTTGTTATTAAATTTTGTACCTGTATTGAAAGGTATATGAACTTATTTCACTTGTTTGCGACGAATCGATGCAGGTTTAATTCATACCAAATATAAAGTTGGTCCAGACGTTTACATGTATGTTAAGTGAATCATTTGATTAGCTTCATATTGACAGTATTGTTTTTTTTTTTTAAATCACAAGCTCTCATTTATTCATATCATCTTTCAGATTAAGCATGGTCTCTCCTTAGATACCAAACTAAGATTTTTTTCAATTCATACATGTTTTCGTTTACTGTTTATGGGAACAATACAAATTTTAATTTGTTACGGAATTTAATTTTTTATTCGTTCAATTCAAAATGAATGGGTATATATTTGTTGATTTGTTGTTTTAGTTTAAATGTTGAAACTGCCATATGGCACAGTTTTATTTTTAAAAATGATAGGCGTTTTAACATGTTGTTGTTCAAATGAACAAAAGTTCACGCTTCATGTAGCATGAATGAACGTTTTGTGCTACTTTTGATTTAGCGATTGAATGAAGGTCTTTAAAAATGAAGGCACAATATGTTTTTAAAGAAATGTGAAACTATGGTTTTGTAGGAGCGATTTAATCAACCAGTATATAAATTTGTAAAACAAGTAATTCACAGAATACAATCTGTTTATATCATAATTTTCTAATTATGTGAAGCTTCGAAATTTGTACAGTTGTTCAGCCTCGTTATTTTTGCTCACTGAAAAAAAATCAAACTGCCTCTTTGAAACAAAATTTGACTAAAATCATATTCCATTCAATTTCTTGTCGTAAATGATGGTATCGGACATCCCGTCCCAACAATATCATATTTTCTGAAGCGCTGCAACTTATGCAATACAATCTCCCTAATTGGTTGCCCAATTTCATGGTGCCATATTAGCTAAGAGCGGCGTATGACGGATTGATTTTATCGAGTCAGCCCGGGCTAGATGGGCTCACGACTGACCTTATAGATCGAATCAATCGGGTTACTCACTCACGATGTTGCCAAATGCAAATGTCAGGCAAATCTGGCTTTCGTATAATGTCAAGATGGAGACGAGTTTGGGTGTGAGATATTTGGCTGAGAAAACTTATATTTATGTTGTATTGCCATATATATATATACTGTATTACTTGGTTAGGGAAATGCCTAATGACTCGCACTCCATAATAGATAGAACACCAAAATCAGATATTTACACCAATTTCGATCGGATTTATCCCAGGTGATCTAGATTTATTAAAGGTATATATAATTAAACTTTGTTGTAATTTAATCGAAAGTATTGCACTGTAAATGCTTCTCTTGACAGTTCTTCGAAGCCTCTTTAATGATAAATGATGTCAAAATGTGATTATTATGTTAGAAATATCCATTATATACGATTTCGTAATTTAAAAGACCAGTGCAAAATGTCAGTTTGCTTTTGGTTTTATTGAAAGAGTAATCAGGTTGAAATTTCGGAATGGTTTTTCTTTCGCCGTTGGTAAACATTTTTGAAGAAGCAAATATAAGTTCATGTATTAAATAAGTGCATTATTTCTGTATTGAACAAGTGCGGTTTACATAATTGCTTTTGTTTAAACAATTAAACTAATTCTTAACGAGTTTCTTCATAAATTTTTGTGTATCTTTTTTGTATGATTTCTGGATCATAGATATTGGTTTATATTATTGTTTTATATCTTGGTTAAATGTGGGTTTGTACAGTGTATGAAAGGTGCTATTTTCAATGTTTTGAGCTAATAAAAACGTCTTGTATAACGATTTTTAAAATGACTAATTTTTTAATCAAGCCAGTATCTTAATATCGTAACCAAGATCAAATAGTGTTGGTTGTCTGATTTGTATGAAATCAAAATTGCGCTTATTCATTGATGAAATAAATATGCTCTGTGATGTATCTTGTAATTTCAGTCGTTCATTTTCAACAAATCAGTATCTTTCATAGGTTTTTACAGGAAACCTATAAAAATGTTATGGCTCGCTCCACCCCCTCTCCATTGGCCCTTGTCATACCAAACTTAACTGATATTCTCCTCATAAGACCCCTCCCCCCTCCCAACGCCCTTCGGTTCTTATAGTTTATAAAATTGACGACCCTGGTTAACTTTGTTCTTTTTCCGAGCTTGCTGATAGTGAGTATCAACTCATATTCAATGAAGCTATCCGTGAAAAAGTGAAAACCTGAAAAAACTAGAGCGTTGAACTCGTTTAAATTCGTCAAAACAGATATCATTAAAAAAAGCAAGTGAGAGTTCTTTAATACAAAAATCACTGGAATCAATCATAAATGTTTATCTATTATTCATATTTGGTATGTGGAATTGAACGGAATCGCTATGATATTGAAAGCGTACATTGTACATTATCTTAAAATCGAAACCTTTGCTTTGGAAATCCAATGGCATGTACGAGTACTCTCTACCTCAGGATGCGAAATTATAAAATGAAAGTTAGCTGCGAAATTGTTGTCGGTTTTCAGTCTTGTAAAAAAAAATATTGGAGCGTGTTCACCCGCTCCGAAAACAGCTCAAAACACATATCTTGCGCTTTAAATATGAAGCCACATTTGTATTAAACATAGTAGTTTATCCATTCTGTGCACCAAGAATTATGCGCTTTTATTTCGGGTGAACGCGCCATTATGGTTATGATGAACACTAAAAAGAACAGCCACGCTTTCCCACCCAACTTCCTCGTCATTTATACGAAAATAATACCGATTATATAATAATGTAAAAAAGACACAAATAATGAGAATTAAATAGCCTGATGAAGTTACAATTAATTTTGAACATGTTAAAATTGCTTTGCGTCAAATACATCTGAATAAATTTTGAAAAGGCAACATGTAACCGATCACACATTTGAGCGAATCTGTTATATTATTTTAACACATCTTCTAGCTATTCAATGTGTATTTTCATGTGCTAAAATTATCTCTATCTTTTGTTGTGGTTGTAAGTCTTTAAATTTTTATATTTAAAATAATAAATTTTATGAAAATGACATTGACCCTGATTTACCGTAAACGTAGATTATGACAAAAATGACGTAAATAGACAACATTGAAAAAAATAAAGATCAGTTTTCACATTTATAACGTATAAACTGCGGGGGAGATAGCTATTAATGAAGGGATTTAGGCGGGTAATGGGTAAACAATATTGCATATTAGATATAAGATATTTAATGTGTTTCGTAATAAGATCATGCAAAAATGATTTAGTCAGACGACATTTTTTTTACTTTATCTGTCTCTGAATAATACAGAAAAATATATATAAATTACGAGCGGGTGGAATGTTTTCACACGAGTAGGTTATCATATGTCAAAACATTTGACGATAATTAAGTGCCACGAAAAGCCATTATTGTCTTTGCCTTCTGCCCCTTGCCAATTTCGCATCAACAGTAAAAAAGGATTCGTCGTAAATTATTACCTGCCTAATGTTGAAATCTTTAGTTTTTATTTTGCTTGATAAAAATGTAGCCTACATCGTTATATTGCAAAATGTCTGTAATAGGGTTTGGAAAGATTTATGTTTATATAGATGAGTTCTATCTATTTTCCCACAATCATCTTCCGGTAGCTTCTTTTAAACGACATCCTAATGACGTTTATTGCATGGTGACACCTCCTATTCATAAATATATTTTACAACCAGGCATTAACATATATATGTGTGAATAAACGTCAAATGGTATAAAAGGTAAGCTGCATATTTTGCAGTATTTCTTAAAGCTTATTGTGGTATTAAAGCTTATTACAAGAATAATGTTAGATGGGACAGGAAAGGTTAAAAATATGCAAACTTTTTTTAAAATATTTCCATCCTTTTTTAATGTGTCTTGTTTGTGAACATCACCAAAATAATATAAATGACTACGGCTATTTTTCTAAATAAATTCAACGCATCTTTACTTTTGACCAAAAAATAAGATGTCAATCCGAAAAAAGACGATTTGTGACAACTTTATCATTATCATGCCATTCATTCATCCTTTTCTATTAAATTATAATTCTTCTCACAAACACCCTGCCCCCGAAAGAAAATGTTACTAATAATAGTGTTTCTTATGTTCTCTATATTTCAGGCAATATCATATCTAAATTTAATCGTCAGACTCAAGTTGTTCGCGTGTTGATACATATAATTTCAAAAATAGACAAGTGTCTGTTAAATTTATATGGTGTTGCTCTGGACAAAAACGACCTGTTTTGATGTGGTTGCTTTCATAGCTGTTATAAATCATAATTATGAAAACCATATCATTTTACTAACTATATACCTCCATCTGTTCTCATTGTATTCGATAAAATTATAGGCCATAAAAGTATGCGATATTCTAAAAGGAATTCATCACCCATCTATGTTATTGTAATGAATAGAGACCTTTTACACCTTGAATTTATCTTTATATCGCTGTATCTTATCCTTAAATAAAATGAAGTCCCTTTGCTTTTCATACACCCGGCGTGTTTGACAAATAAGTCATCAGCGGTTGACAGTTTTCTTGTGGTGAAGGTCCGCTTAATTGCTTTTGTCATAATTGGCCTCTCGTTCACATTTATAATGAAGTAGGGGATGAATTCACTTTACTACCAAAAATTTATAATTGAAAAATAGGTATCTTCATTATGTTAAACACGGTGAAAAGATTGGTTGTGGGAATAGTTTGGCGCCTATATGGGGGTCATTCAAAAAGGTGATGCACTTGTTTCCTAAAAACCGAAACCATC
Source organism: Hydroides elegans (assembly GCA_001703475.1). NCBI lineage: Eukaryota > Metazoa > Annelida > Polychaeta > Sabellida > Serpulidae > Hydroides > Hydroides elegans. The sequence continues at coordinate 13,798 of LQRL01068570.1, read as the reverse complement.
ATCCCTTTGCTTGGTATCGAAACAAAGAATGCTCCTCCTTTTGTATCCCTAATATATATAAATACCAGTAGGACTACCTTAAGATCCACTCACGAATTCGCCAAAATTAAAATTATGAATGAGAATACCTCCACCCCCCCTCCCTCTCATGAAAACGCATTTCTTGTATTAATGGTGGATTTTTACATAACAAAAATAGTTAAGTAAGTTTAGTAATGCTTCCATAAAAAAATAATTTCAAAATATTATCCAAATATATTTTTGATTAAACTCTTAATAACTGTTTAAGCATAATATACATGTAGTTATCCATCATCCGTCGATGCAGCCAATTTTCGCATTACATCATGTTCTGCCCTTTCATTCGGATTCGCCTACCCTCTTCCGGTTATTCATCTTTGTCAATCGCTTATCTTTCGCGAGATGCTTGAGATTGTCCAAATGCGCGGCGGCGGCGTTCTGGAGTACCTCGAGGAGCGATTTTTTTATTGTTCTTTCTTCACTCGTTATTGCTTTTTTTTTGATGGTTTGCTTTTGTTTGTTAATTTGTTGTCGAGTAAAGAAAGTATTTGTTTCGAGATCCGCTTAGTGAGCGACGCAATGGTGGATCCTTCCTTGTAAAATTTCGATGTGACTATTGTAAAGATATTTTCGGGTTTCTAAGAAAAATAATCAGGATTTCGGAAAGGTTTGGATCACATTAGAAATTATAGTTTTGGGAAAAAAAAAGTGAACATTTCGATAGAATACGATCATTGTGCTTCGATGTCTTGCGAATGGTAAGTTGTTCATTTAACAAAAAAAAATGTTTCGGAAGACAACTTTCTTGCAACATTTAGTCTTACTTTAATCATTTTCATTTTCCATAATTTAGGCATATGCTTACTTGAGTTAAATACAGAACATTCTAAAACGCGAAAAAGGCACTAATTTATCACAAATTGCATATTAATGCATTCACGGGAGTTGTTACTTCGTCCTTTATTAACAATTTTTAATGTAGCTAATTATTCATGTTTGGTTTATGTTATTATTAACGCGCTTAATAAATGCATGTTATCTTAAAATAGACTGCATGGGGTGGCCACCAAAAGTGAAACCTAAGTATAACAAATGAAAATACTCGCTTTCACACGAATGGTTCTTCAGACCGAATGTCGAATATTAAATATAAGCAGGCGAATTATAAATAAACAATTCCTGAGGCATGAGTCTTCAGTTTCTGTAAGTTTGTGATGTACTGATTCATAAAGTGAAGTGTCTTTCTGTTGTTACGTATATTGCATTTATCATTTGTGCAATTAACACACGGATAGGTTAAAATAAATATCAAATCATATAAAAATTGAAAATCATCAGTAACTCAAGAGTCTAAGAAAGCTAGTTATCATTCAAGAAACATATTTAACCGTTTTATAAAACATGCGCCAACATAGTTTGGGACTTGGTTGATCGTTGACGAACTAGAATTTATTTTGTAAGTAGCCTTGGGACCAAATACTCTCCACTTTAGAGGATAATAAATCAAGTTCAATCCAGACTTTATAGATAAGGAAATATTTGGTCGCATATTTAATTATACTTAACGTTTCGATATTGTATAAGTTTTATTGTTTAACATATTTCACATCATATTTGTCATCAAAAACAAAATGTGCTGCTGATGTGACATCACATTTGAAACAAACCTGTTATAAAAAGGAACAGGTCATTTACAATGTTTATCACATAAATATTCCTACTTCATTGCGACAGGTAATGGCCTTAAAGGATGCAAATTGCAAACGGAAATTGCGAGGGTAACCCCCAAATACACTTTATGCGGGGTATATTTATAAATAAGTGTCTGTTAGTAAACACGCGAAAATAAAACGAAAAAAAAAACACATGTCTTCATGACAAAACCTGACGTGGAAATATGAATGACGCGTTTCAATTTACGCTAGGATAGCAAATATTTTCATACTATAATTTTTATCCTATTCGCGTGTACACGTCGTGACATTTGTGTAACTTTCTATCGCGAAAGGCGGACTATTGCAATGTATTGATATGTGCTTACTTTATCAATAGCAAGCATATATAGGTGAGCGAGTGTGTATAATCGGAGTAATTATTGCATAAAAAGTGTATTTTGAGGGCGAAAAGGAAAAGCAGACTTATCAATTATGCATTGGCCAGTGAACAATCACTTTTTGTTTATTTTATGTAAAGGAATGAACAGTCAGAATCCATAAAGACATTTTATGTGAATTAATAAGCACAATATTTGTGAAGAGCTTTTGAGTCATATGAAGAATGTGAAGAAAAGACTCTAAATTCTTTTAGACATGTAAATCGCAAAACACATAAAAAAAATGCATAAAAGAGGAAAATCAGGCACTTTGAACGAATAGAGAAAGTGCCCTGGATTTTGTCTATTCATGGATTAAGACTTACTTTTTGCTATATATCCTGTTGATTTTCAAGGAAATTCTGCTGTGCCTTTACCAGGTTATTTGAATTACTACTGGTTAAAATCTCGTCGTCGAGTTTTAAATCATAGATTTTGCATATGTTTAACTTAATAAGGGTATTGTATGGCCTTAAAGCTCTCTCAGAGAAGCTTAAATTTCAAAAGGCGCTAATGACACAGCTTAATTTAAAATTGTGATGGACAATGAAATTACAAACTTGTTTTCAAAACGTTGACATGACATTTATTTCGATATTTGATCTCAAGGAAATTTTATATCATTACACAATTATCGAAGTGCATCTTGTTGTTTCTAATTAAATGCACATAAATTCGGGGTTCAACCATTCACCTATTTTTGCGGTAAGTTTATAAAGAATAAAGGTCGTTGTCAATGATTATTTGTTGCATCTTTAAATGAAAATTTATTTCACTTGAAATAGTAAGTTTGATATTATGGCCCAGTTTATAATTAATAGTTGCTACTATCTTTATTTGAAAAATATATAAATGAATGTTACTTTACATTTGTTTTCAGTTTTGACAACTAGCAGCACGAGGATATTTCGCTAACACCTAACACCATGTTAAAGTGGGTAACCACGGCTGGTGTCAATGGCAACCAGCAAAAATCGCCACCTGGCAACCGGCAAAAATCCCCTACCAACGAGAACAACTCAAACTCATGTACCGATGACCAACGACCTTCGCTGAATATAACGGGAACATCAAAGGTCAATTCCGATGTCAACCCCTCACATGAGAATTCACAAATTACGAGCAATCCGGATTCGCCACTGAGCGAGAAATTCGATTCATCACTCGCTTCGAAACGCCTGAGTAGCTGCTGCTCCACAACCGGGGAAGCAGACTCATTATTGGATCATACCTCGGATTCTATGAGCGATAGCGACGCCGGAGTTACCATGGATACCGATAGACAAACGGACCTGGATCGCTGTGATAAGTGCGGTCATGATGAAGGAAACGAGTCTCGCACTCCTACCAAGGGCATAGTCATCTGTCATGGTCAACATTGCGATTCTGGCATCTCCTCCACTGGATCCCAGGAGGCCGATGAATCCTGCTATAATAGTGGAACAGACACCAGTTTTGATAACACGCATACAAATACTCAGGTTACCATAGATACGAGGCAGTATGTTAAAACGGTGGATCAGTGTAATGAGCAAAACACCAAAGTTGAAAAAGGTAATACAAAAAGCAAAAACTGCTCCTCACAAACAACTGCGGATAATGGGTTGATAAACAAATTGCACTGTTTAAAGATAAATAGCCAGCATTTGAGTAGCCACGAACATAAAAGTGAGAAGCCTAAATTTATCGAAAGAGGAAACTCGGATAGCAATACGATACACTGTGATATTCCAATAGAACAAACCAATAAACCATCGGTTGCTCAAAGTGAAATTGATGAATGTGGAATTTCGGTGGATTTTTCTGACGATTCCGACGAAGGCATCGAAGGATACGCATCGGATTCGGATACACTCGACGCTGTTTTTGAAACCGAGGCTACAAACACACGTGACACTTTGCAGGTGAGTTGAATATATCACGTTTCGTAAAATGCTCATTTTACGGATAAGTGCATCCATCCATTTATGTGCACTTTTTTTCTTGGATGGCTGTCAGGGTTATCATGGACCAGATAAAGCGAATGAGTCAATGTTTTGACTCGTTACATTGGTTATCGCAGAAACAGCTGAATCAGCTAACGTTGGTCCGACCAGTTGTTTGGCCTTTTGTTAACTATGGACATTGAGTCTTTTCATGGCTACAAAACTTACTTCTGCTTTCTGTCCAAATACATGTAGATGTTCTTTACTGTTTCTGTTTGAGTAAACGATGTTGGCCTTTTAACAAACATGGGTCAAAATAATTGTGCAAGAAATTAATGAATTCGGTCTACTGGTCGACTGAACTGATATCAATTTTTTTTTGAGAAAAAAGCGCAATATATTTCGTAAAATATATATCTCGATGTGCGCGTTTCAATGAAAACGCCCACTGTGTTCACAAACAAGTTAAGAAAAAGAAACAAATTCAGAAAAAAAACATGTATATATTTATAATTGCGTCAATACATAACATTCTTTAAATATGCCAAAAAAAGGAAAATTATTTTTCAGCGTTATGACAAAATAAATGAAGCCTATATGCATTCGTAACAACCAAACAGCATTTCAATCATTCTTTCGTCATTCAACAACATTAATGAAGTTTGTCTCTATAGAATCAGTAGGAGGACTTTTAAAAGAAATTCAAAAGATTCGTAATATCGCCAAAAGGAACATATTCTTTAAAAAGCAATCGTCGATTTAATTGACGTGTGTATTCACTTTTAAATATGCAAACATGTATTTCCCGAGGCGGATTTAAGCGCGAAGTTGCTCAAATGAGATCATTTCATCTTCTAACTAAAAGTGCTATTAAATAAATGCAAATTAACAAGAAATGCTTGTCTTATTTTTATTTATTTGTGGAGGCTGTTAGTTTGCAAAGATCATTAAATAATAATGCATTTCATATGTTACCCTATTAATGATCAGGAAATTTAATTGTGAAACCCATGTTGTCCAACGACCTGGATCTAATGCCTAAGCCACACTGCCGATTTTCTAGTCGGCGGCGATCGCCGACTCAAAAATCGCCACAATGTGGCCACCCTCACGATCGGCGAAGCATTTTTCCCGATCCAACATGTTTGATCGTTGATGTCGGCTATCGCAAGCACATCAAAGAGAATCGCCAGTGTTGCCACCCTTGCGACCCGACGCGGTGCGATTTTAAAACAAATAACACTGGGTTTAATATGAAAATAAGTTATTTGTAATCTAAGATTGAATTTGCAAAGTTTGGAAAACAATATTACAATAGTGTTTGTATTTAGTTGTCAATGCACAATAGTGACGTGGTTATTGTTATGAAAAATGCCCTGTAATTGTGATGAAATTTACTTTAAAAAAAATAAGTAAATTCAATCGAGATAGGACACATGCTGTGTAATTCAATTTATTATGCAATTATTATAATGGTGACACGAAGAAAAAAACTCAAAATAATTTAATAATAACAAAACTTGAATTGAATAAGAAAAAGCGGGTCAGCTTGCCGGAGTCGCCCACAAAAAATCGCCAGTGTGGCCACCCGATGTGAATTAGTCGGCGACTGGCTCCGATTGAGTCGGCGCCGATCGCCAACTCGAAAATCGGCAGTGTGGCCAGGGCATAAAGAGTGTTGGACACTTCGGCCGCTTTTTCAAAAAGACACTTTGGCCCCTCCTCAAGACACTTCGGTCCCTCTTGAAAAGAAACTTCGGCACCTCATAAAAGACACTTCGCTCACTCACAAAAAGCCATTTAGAAAGGGGGCTGAAGTGATAGGTAGCGAAGTGTACAAACCCCGATCTGGAGTATGAAAGTACAGATAGGTATGGCACAAGAAGTTATTGCTGTAAAATCTGTTATGCAATCCTCTTTCAAGCGACTAAAAAACAATGTTGCCATAAATTATTAGTAGAAGTCGGAGTATACTTCTAGCACATTTCATATGACCCGTGGTCCTTAACTACAACCCCATGCTTAGCTCTCTAGTTTAAAAGTGACGTCGAGTGTTGATGAGGGGCTCATTTTTTATTATATAAAATATCACAATTGAAGGGCTCCGTGCAACAATGTGTTAAGTCTGAAATTGACGTTTTGAGAAAAAGAGCATTGAACCTTTTTACATTGGTCATTTATATTAGGATCGGCAAGTAGCCAAAGAACAATATGATAATGATTGCATTGATTTCGAAGCTTTAGTTAAGTATATCACATGGATCTATAATCATGTGACATTTTGCAAAACATTTTAGCGAAACATGTTAAGTCGACTTAACACATTGTTGCATGGAGCCCTTCAATTGTAACAGTGGTTAAATAAATAAAAACCACAGTGTTTCCCAGTTTCCCATATTGATCAACCAGAGAAGGAAACATAACGACATAAAAAGGGGTTTAGGCAGTGTTTAGGGTCATCAAAAGGAGCACCCAGTGTTTAACTTCGCGTTTTTTAAAGAAATAAATATACGCGTGCAAAGGTATTTCAGAACTTGAAGGCGCTAAAACGTAAAGACCGATCGCGCGTTTTAGTAAGAAATACATTTTTTAATGTCTCATTGTGTAAAAATAATATTCATTTCTTCGCATTTTAGAATAATCCACCCGTTGGGTTACCTTTTTACGGGGCATCTCTTTTTCATGACGTATTATGAACTCTCTTACAAACCGCTATTATGGACATAGGAAATTCAAGTCGCACTTATTATTCACAGCGTGTTTAACATTATGACTAACGTCTTCGTGTTTAATTTGGGCGAAGACGAATTAAGTATTTAACGTCATTGAAGCCCCGTCTTTTTGCGACACACCTCGCCTCAATTATGACCACTTGTTTTGAATCTTGTCTCTTTCGCTTAAGCTGTTGGCGAATATTTTGTACCACACCCTACATTTAACTTAAGTAATTTAAGTAGATTCTAGGCCTCTTATTATTATGTAAATTTAATTTTGTTTGATATTTTTGCATACATTGAGGACTATGATTTTCGCTGCAATGTTTAACCTTTTAGTTCACTTCATTCAGTTCACAAATTGAAAATAAAACTTAAGACAAGCTGTTTTGAAAAGACTGTAATCGGCATTTTTTATCAAAGCCATATATGTAATACTTTCAAATAAGCTATTTCAAGCTTTAATGTTGATGATTTATGAGATAAGATTTTCAATCGAGATGCGCTTTTGCAAAGTGATAAATTGCATAAAAAGTTGACAGGATATATCAATGATGCACATTGAAACATTCAAAAATGTCCAATTTACGATCATGTCGCAGCATTTTTGCGTTTCTAGATTTAAAGCAAATGTGATCGTGTAAATGCATTTCGTATATAAAAAGTGGGCGTTTCACTTTGAAATATATTGTAAGGAAAATACTGCTATGTCAGGAACGATCAGCTGAAAAAGCTTGTGACAAGGTCTCGAATAAGTACACATCTTATTCATGCAATGTAAAAAAAATAAAACTTTGCTTCGGGGAAGTTAAATGATAGGAAAATGAAAATGTCACCGTAAGATAAATGCGGAAATTGATAAATCACACACCCATAGTTGGATACTCCTGAAAAGGAATATTTCTTATTGGAAAACATGGATATTCATATCGTAAATCTGATGCAGAGCTATCGAGCCAAGGACGAGAGTTCGAAAGCATGCGGCATCATCCTTGTCCATGTGAGTTTCTGTTGGATGTTCATACATGGCACGCAATAGCAGTGATTGTTAATAGTCCTTGATAAAACCTAAGTAATAAAGCAACAACATGTGATAAATAGCTTGATTTAAAGCGGGTGTGATTGGGTTAGGAGGCTTGACCGAGGCATGTATGTCCAAAAACACCACCGGTAATTATGACTTGCAGTTATTGTATAATATTCTAAAAAAATGATGACAAATTCACAATGGAAGGTGTGTGCTTTGTTGAATATGAATTAAATTATAATTGGAAGAGTAAAATATATGTAAGGCTAGCTATTACGTTGCCGTTCTCTACTTCCTTTTCCATCCCCGTGATAAGTTGTGTAACTATTCAGCGTCGACTCCCCCATCAAATATCATTTATCGACTATTTATCGATTATTGATGGGGCAGTAGGTGACATGAACGTGACTCAGAATGCAACTTTTGATCGCAAAAAGATAGAGACTTATTTCCGGAAATTTATCGATCAGATATATAGATTATTGGTCATTGACATACCTGCACCTAAATGACAGTTTGGCCTAAAAATCTGTGTTACATATATTTTGCATCAAATTAGCATCAAAAGTATACATTTTCAACGCTGATTCATTTATACATCAGACACCATTGATTCACCATTGCCAACCTGCAACCAGCACTGTATCTTGGATTTGGAAGCGTCACCCTCCTTTTCGATTCAGTCCTCTATCATAGGTACTTGTTCACTCAGAAATAATCTTATTATATATAAAGAAGTTGTATCATATTTCCCCGAAATGTATCAGCATGTCTCAGACATCAATAAACATACTAATTTGAGCATGCTCACATCAACCTCCTGCAAAGTGTATAAAACAACCGATCCTGATAGCGGATAGAACGAGCACTACATGAGCTAGTAATAAATAATCGTATAATCTGTATTGTCGATGTTTGTGATTTGTTTAATATCACGTTTTATGGGGAAAACATTTCTTTACGCCGTCGCCCTTCACGATGCAAGTTAGGTGTTCATTTAGCAATATAAAAACACTGTTTCGCTTTAGTGAGTGGCCAGACTGGGAGCGTCGTGGAGCGTCAGCGGTATTGGTCTTATATGTTATTTGTGGTACCAAAGACATTTATTGAATATGATTTCTAAGTCACAGTAACGCTTGTTGACGCTCCCCGTCTGGTCACCCCAAAACGCTCGACGCTCCTCGTCTGGCCACCCCAAAACGCTCGACGCTCCTCGTCTGGCCACGCACTTACACCTGGTTGGGTCAGCTGTTTCGAACACGTGTTCATTTCAAATG
>LQRL01068568.1:579-14797 GCA_001703475.1 Hydroides elegans | reverse complement strand
ATTCATAAAATGTTATATCGAAACATTGTGTCAATAAAAGTTCAAGCAATGTTGTGTTGTTTCTGATAACGATATACAAATGTTACGTTCATGTAATTGTAGATTTTTGATTAAGATACAAACGTGTACATGATAAGATATGAACCAAACTGATCTGTTAGTGATGTAATCCAAGTCCAATTTCCCCACAAATGCGTTTATTTCCCACCTGATGATAGATTAAAGGCCATATAGATTTTACCTTGTCCATGAGTCATTTTTGTTTCAACTAACATGCTATTAAGAGGTGTCGAAACAAGCTTTGGTAACGGCTCTTGGTTTTGGGTGATATCCAACGCTTCGGCTCACAGTCCGTCTTTCTTGTGTTCCTTGAACTCTTCTTTAAAACCGATTGACATTGACTTAGAACTATCCATTATCCATTTGGCACCTTTCTGTAAAATTGAAACGTACTTGAGTGTTCTTCCAATGGATTTGAAACAGATATGGGTTGTAGACCCCTAAGCGTTCCTTTCGACCAGTGTCACTGTTGACATTTTGGCAATGAGGTGTCTTAGAATCACAATGTTTCAGTTGTACCCTTCTTCTGTTGATATCGTCGGTTGAAATGTAAGACTTCAGTTCAATTTTAAAGATTCATCGTTTGTTAAACATTATTTTATGAATTTCAAGTTTATATTTATTTTGATAATTTGAATGAAGTATCTTTTCATCAATCAATTATCCATATATATTTTGGCATATTTAATATATATTGACCACCCCTTTGCGTTGCAGGGTGTTCACGGGAAGCAGAGCTACATCGCCTCCCAGGGCCCGCAGCCCGCCACGGTTCACGACTTTTGGCGCATGCTCTGGCATTTCCGAATCAATGTTGTCATCATGGCCTGCAGCGAATATGAAGGCATCAAAGTAAGTTCATAGCAAAGTTTTGATATTTATACATGCATTTTGTTAGTCGTCTATTTGGAGTAATCCACAGGCTGTTACAGTACGAAACGCTATGAGAAATTGTGTATATTCAGCCTTGGAACCTATGATTATCAGCTCATTATATTATACACTATTTTTAACGTTTGGTTGGAATTGCTCTGTATTTTATGTTTTATTTTATACAAATGGATAAACTTAATTTTGTTTGAGTTTGATTAAACATTATAAGATTGATTTATTTGAAAATTGTTTGATTACAGTTCAAGTGTCAAAAATATTGGCCAGAAAAAGACGCTGAGGTAAAATATGTCAACGATACCATCAAAGTTACTCTGGTAAGTCATAAACAAACATTTATTTGGAGAATATTACAGCAAAGCAAGTGTAATTTTCTTAAACCAATGCGATTACCGGTAATCTTGTCCGGTTCATGTCCTCTTTTCTTTAAGAAATACTTTTGAGCAATCATTGTAAATTTGATCTGGCATGATTAAACTCGTCACTCTATATTTTATGAATAAATGGCAAGAGTCATTCAATCGGGTGATAAATCCAATCTTTTTAATATAAAATTAGCAAGGTGAGAATGACTTCACCGAGTACAAAGTGCGAATCCTGCAAGTGTCGTGCGAGGACCAAGTTCGGCTAATTTACCAGCTGCACTACCAAGCCTGGCCGGACCACGGCACGCCTACGGCCATCGAGCCGATTCTCGACATGTTGGCCTATGCGCGACAATACCAGCCGAGGGACGACGTGCCCATGGTTATACACTGCAGGTGGGGTTTGTTGGAGTTATTTTTGAGATATTGAAATGTAGGAGTCATTCAACATGTACTTTCATGATAGATCATATATTTCGTTGAAATAGATTTGGTGAGCTTGGCTTGAATTGTGTAATCGTAACTGGTATCAAACAGTGACGGATGATTTGTATGGGCATTATTTCCCACTAAAATATGATACTTTATGATACAATCTTGTTGAATATAAATGCTTAGGATTCCGGTTGAAGCTTATTTCCAGTATATTGCAGGTGCGTGTATCAGCAATATATTGTCAAACTAAAAATATATATATCTAAACATAGATTCTCCCCCTTGTTATTGCATTTTTTTAAAATAAGACATACATGTAGTTCTTCCGCATGTATCGAACTTAGTTTGAACTGAGCGAAATTTGTGTCAGAGTGGCCTAGATACGATGTATAATTGATTGTGATTCTATTTCAAAGGAAAATGTTCTTAAAAGCAACATTTTATCTGTGAATGATATTGGCGTTTATTATAAAACAAAGGATCAATTTGTGTGGCTACATATTTAATAATACCGGTACTTGTTTCGCTTTCGATAAATGGAAAGAGAAAGCAGTCACACACACTGGTGTTCATAATGAGCCTAGATTCATCTTAACTGAAATTTAATATATCCGTCATTCAGACATTTTAACCAAATAATGCTTACTAACGAGCCGATTTTATAAGATTGATCTTAAGGACCAGCCATTTGAAATAATATGTTTTTTACCACGAACTTCCCAAGAAAATATGACAGATACAATAACTGCTTTATTTCCAAGGTTTATTACTGAGTAGTTAACTTTACTCTGTTTGACCTATATAATGTGTGACTGATAACTAAAAAATACTTCCTCTTTTATCAAATGTGCGTAGAACTGGATTATTACAAAATGTTAAAGTCTTACTTGTCAAATGGTAATGTTTATCAAGTTTGCTGTTACAAATTAGGAATGAATTCATTAAAAAATACAGCAATGTAGCATCTTTCAACAATACCATTTCCTAAACTTGGATAAGATCACATTTCAGTTGGCGATTTAACATGTATCCCCTCAAATAGATACATGAACATGTTTTTATAGCTTATTATAACATGATGCAAGAGTTTTTTTCTATGTTTCTTTGTTAGCTGAAACCGTTTTATATTCTGCAATACAGACACGGTACGCATTATAATTTATGCCCAATCACAACGTCAGAATCATAATGTCCTCGTCCAGCCCCCTTTAAATAAGCGAATGGGCGTGTCTGTGTTTTTTGCACTTTGGCTGTTCCATTAATTACCTGCTGCAGCCACAATGTAAAATGTGGTTATATTTTTGTAAAAAGAAACCAGGAAGTAAAAGTTGAAAGTTATATAGATATTTCAGTTATCTCTAACATCATATCTGGAAATAAATACACAAACATAGAAATGGATATTTAATAAAACTTGTATATTATAAGGATATCCATAGCAATCTGTAAAGGTATGTTTTTTCTTGCTTTTGATGATGACGTCGGCATTTTCTTTGATCCTCTTTCAGACAACGTCTAGACTTAGATTTGACATGTCAGATTTCGAACTTTCAGTATTAAAAATGTACTTTAGATAGTGAAGCTAAATGTTTTGGAAACTTGTACATCTTGAATGGATATAATTAAAATATATTTGAACGACACTTTGTGAAATGTTTTAACTAATTGTTGTTGATATGAATGAAATGAAATGGCTCTAACAAAGTGCAATTTTACTTTATTTTTCAGATAGTTTTGCGTTGTCGGTTGCTTAAATGTTCAACCGATGACACAGATCTAAATCGTCAATGAGCAGATTCTATGTTTGATAGCGTGGAAATATATGGATAAATAATTTGAAAGTTATCAATATTGATAAAAAATAAAGTGATATATGACATGAGATTAAATATTCGATGAACATATGGGTAAGTTATTTTGACATTTTTTTATCTCTGGTGAGAACCCCCCAAATCCCCATGTCCAATAAAACGAAATCGAAATCAGAAGTGTTCATTTTGTAGCATTTACAAACGTATAAAAATCTAAAATACAGATGATGACCGACATGAAAACAGGGTTTAGAAATTCGTAATATTTACATTGTGGCTATGCTCGGGTGGCCGTGAAAGATGGAACAGCCAAACCAAAAGTAAACAAAAGCACATGTTTGATGTAAAATGTCAAAACATTTTGAGTTATAAACAAATTTTCTTTAAAATTCTTTATATCTAACTCAAATGTTATAATAGCGATAAAACACTCCTGTTCGTTTATAGTTCATAATACAAGTACGGAGAAATAATTACAAAACTCACGCCTTCGGCGTTCGTTTTGTAATTATTCCTCCGTACTTGTATTATGAACTATAAACTCACAGTCGTGTTTTATCCCTATAATAAATAGTGGAGTCCTCGAGAGTAGTCTGAGCTCAATTTTCGATCTTTACCGTTACGACGATGGACGTTAATGTCGCTCATACTCGGATAATGTTTTTGACAAGTGCAAATTAATGAGGAAGTGTGCTTGGAATTGGGAATGGGAAAACATGAGGCGGGTCATAGAAATGTGTTTTCTTTCTGCTAAAGAAAGTGAGTTGTTAAAGAAAAATATGCAAAAGACATGAATTCGACATTAACACTGGTTTATACATTTATTTAAATAAATGTACGAATAGTGGCAAATTTACTAAGAAACACCATGTCTGTCCTATGTTGGTGACAAGTGTTACCGGATGAAAGGGTAAGGGGTGGCGGATGTGATGACTTATGATATATTGATTTGATTAAGACTTTAAAAAAACTTGTATATGAATGTGTTTCAGTGCTGGCTGTGGTAGAACGGGGACGATCATTGCGCTGGACTACACGTGGTCTCTTCTCAAAGCAGGGGTAAGTATCTATAGTTTTGAAATCAAAGGTTACTATGTCAGAAAGCACTCTTTGCCCAAACAAAATTGCATACTTTTAAATGCTTTCCGTTTGTTTTCTTTATGCCGTAGGGACTGAAACTTTTATACTGAGAGGCAATTGATCAGCCTATTTTTTTTCCTTATCGAATTTCATATACCGGCTAATTGAACAACACCTGACTGCATTTCAAAGCAGGGGTTAATCAGTCGTGTGTATGTGAAAAGGCTTCTATTTATAGAAATGTTGAATGTACCTTAACATTATGTCTAAAATACTGGCGAATGAATTTTATTAACTTATTTACTTCAGAAATTTGCCTAAGCGTCATGTTTCTAAAAAAAATTCAAATGTTCAAGTGTGTCCTAAATATATAATAAATTTGAAAACCCTAAATTCCCTATAATATCTCCCAAATAATCAACATTCAAAAACAATTTCTTTCAAATCATCGATTAGTGAATAAGCAGATTGCCGCATCCACATCCTTAACTATTAGCCATAAAAATATATACAAAGTTATAATACATTTAATATGAATTTTCGCTTTTCATGTAGATACATATTCAATGCATTTTTATAATCACTGCATCTGTTATCTTAAGAGAAACCCCTACTGTTGTTCTATAATTGAGTGGTGCAAGCATCAATTGCACCATATGGTCTTTTGAAATATTGAATTAGTAATATTTCGATAAATAAGTTTGCGCATGATATTACCACAGTTTAAGTTGTAAGAAAATAGTAAGCAGCTGGAACATGTACTTTAGCGCAACTTCAATGACAGATGGGTATAGTTATTGTAAGGGTACAAGGTTATTGGTGTGACCGCAAATAAGAAATTGAAATATGAAAAATCCCTATTGAGTCCGATGTTACAACGTTTACAAAACATATTTAGCAGCACAGGCATACCTGTATAGATATTGTCATACTTTAATAAGCCTTATAAAAATCTTATATCTAAGTCCACGCTGTGATTTAGTGAACACTGTCTGTTTACTCAATTGCTATAATGTGTTAGCAACCCAGATTTCATTTTCTTATTAATTTCATTTCTTTATTTATTAATTTTGAATGGTAATTAATCTAGTATGACCAAGGTCCTTATTACTGTCGCATAAATGTGCCTTGGGAAAAAATAAATAAATAGTACCAAATACAATGGTACAAGTTTCGCATACACTCGGTGTTTGCATTCTCGTTGTTAATAAATTTCCCTGAATTTGACTTCCTGATTTATATATTTCATGTGAGGTTTTGTCAAGAACAAAGAAACAAGTCGTCGGCTTGAATGAAAAGCCCATGAAACTATTTCTAAAAATATGCGGACATAAGATAGAAATTGGCCTTTCGTCTTTTCCAAAACTGTCCGAAATCGTCTGTTAGTAATTTGATTTTACGTGGTGATGCTACATAAATTAAAGCGTATATTGATTAATCTGAAATACTTACATTTAGTTACGAAGCATTTGTTTTAAACAACGCATTATCATTAAGTCAGAATTCACTGGCTGTGTTCTTTTATTTCATTTTTTCCGAACATACTTTTTTGTTTCACGTGTAGGAGGAAGGTCATAAATTATGTTTTGACGAAAAGGGTGTGGTTCATGGTAAACCATAATTAATGCATTTCTATGTGAATGTACAAGTAAAGCCTTACTGACAATATATATTTCTCATGATGAATAAAGTATAGGAACTCGTGCATATGCATATTTATTGCCCAGATACAGGCGCGGATTTACCATATAAATCATCCGGCGCACGCCCCACTGTTCGCCCTTATATGTAAGACAAAAAGATAAATTTGTGCCCCCCGGTTCAGCCTGATAATTTATACAGTTGCGCCCCCAGGTTCAATATTTTCTGGATCCGCGCCTGAGATAATATTTTCTAAATATGATCGATTAGGGTTCATGTATATAAAGTGACTTCCGTATCAGATTAAAAAATACCAGTTAGCCCAACAAAATATTTTCTTATTTCTGGCATATATAGTTTAAAGGTCCAAACTAATACGCTCTATATATAGACTATATATTTTTGTATTTGCCTTGATGTTTGCAGAAATTGACCCTCGACTACAGTATTTTCAACCTCATCCTTGAGTTTAGGCGACAACGACCGTCTATGGTGCAATCAGAAGTAAGTTATAATAAAATAATTATATTTATTACATGGTCAGGGTGCATCGCTTAAAGAAATGATAAGGAAAAGCTATGATGCAATATTTGTGTGTATTGCACCCGAACTATTTTCCGATTGCACTTCCAAAATCAAATTTTCATAATAAAACAATATAAACATGTATAAATGTTTAGATAATTGATTTTACATCTATTATTTTCTTATCCTACATTATTTACAAGCGTAAAATTTCATTATCCACCCTAATTGTCAATATTATTAAACATATTATATTATCGCCCACTATGACATGGCAAAAATAAACGTTTTTTCAGTAACAGTTTTCTTTGTTATTCCATATAATAAAGGGAATACAATATTCAGATTCAATATTGTTAGGTGTTTATTGCACTCAGGGGTCAAATTAGATGCACACAGCCTTCGGCTTCGATGCATCCAATTTGACCCCTTCGTGCAATAAGCACCTAACAATATTGAACCTTCATAAGATATTCCCATAGTTTTGTATTTTTGACGGAGTTAGCTTATCTTATTGTGAAAACAAATACATGTACATGTAGATATTTTGCAATTGTCAATTCGCATGCCGGTGTTACGTGCGAGAAAACCTGTCCAACTTTTAAACCCCCCTTACGCTATGTGCTCTTTATAAACATGATGAAAAGCTCACATTCGTGAGGGGGGTTTTTAGTTTTATCAGTAATCACGAGACGGTGCAGGTTTTCCTGAACAACGAGAAAAACATTAAGTTCACCCTGTGCGAGAAAACCCCCATCGTCTTATCTGTTTAATAAAGTATTTAACGGCAATATCTTATCAAGTTTAAAGATAACATGGTGTGTTTTATTTTAAATAAAATGAATATTAAAAATGGAAATGATTTAATAATTTCATAGGAGAAAAAAAAAAAAAACTGTAAAATTTCTTTAAAGTAGTATTTAGCTTTTGGTCATTGAATACTTATTAAGATATATGAAATAAGAAAATGTATGGCAAATGATTATAACGCATTGAAAAATATGTTTTAGCAACCAGTTATTCCAATTACAATTGAAATGAGAAGTCTTTTTAGTATATATTGTCCGGTTTCGATGCATTGACTAAAAGACTTGGGCGGATTAACATAAGGGTGTTAATTGGGGATTAGCCCTGTCGTCAGTAACCCTAGTTCAGTGTATACGAAGTGTGGTTATTATTATCAGGATCATCATTATTAGTATTCACATTTTTATTTATCTTTTTTTTTCACAAAAATGTAACTCGTGGTTGATTTAAAAGTGAGATAAAAAATTACTTTAATGTATCAGTTATGGTCAGCTGAGCAAACTTTATTATACACATTTTTATATTAAATATTATTCAAATAAAGTTTTGAGATATATTGAACTCTTATTTCTTATATTTAACACACCAAGTCGCCAAAAATATAGCTCAAATATTTGCAAAACAGATGAAGATAAGACGAAAGGGGTTTACTGAACCAGGCAGGTTTTCCTGCACGCATGCGAATGCATTCAAGAAAACCCCACGGGTTTATTTAACCAGGCAGGTTTTCCTGCACGTAACACCGGCGTACTTCATTTCGATGAAACGCGTAAAAAATCTTGCCGGTTCAAGAAATTGTTTAATGAAATAAGGCAAAATCAAGTATACAATGCAGTTTTCTAAATGCAATAAAATCAAGATTCTTTAAAGTAATGAATTCACCAAAATAATCCCCCCCCCCGCAATATTTCGACAAAGGATGATTTAATCCGTTTCATTTTCATTTTAGAATAATCTTTTCGCACAGCTCACACAAAGCGAAATTGATATTACTTTTAGTTTCAAATTTTCATTTAATAAACGCTGATAGTCATGTCACAAGTATTTCACTATTCATGTAGAATGTATTATCTTATCCTTCCAGGAGCAGTATTTATTTGTGTATATGGCCGTGCGAGAGTTATTTCAAAGACACTTGAATCTGATTGAAGAGCATTTTTACGAGAACGTCGAAATTTTCAAAAGTCTAGCGATCGACAAGAAACCTGCAGATAATGATGATTCTTATCAGACAGTAGATTACCCCAATAAAGGTATCTAACAATTCTAACACAGGCCTTAGTTTAACGAAAATATTGATTTAATGGAACGAACATGTATCTAGAAAACCTCTTATTCATATTCTCATATTCTTATCAGTAAATTTTTAAAAAACATGTAAACGTTAATCACGTGTAAAAGTAACCGTTTTTTGTATAGAATTCTATATCCCTACTAGTCATTTTCTTCTTTATTTCACAACAGGAAAACCACCCCGTGACTTCAACAACCAGAAATTCCCTTCGGTCGATAGTCTCGCGGATAACGAGAAGACGCCGGAAGTCCCGACCCTTCTTCCTGTACCGATGAAACGCACTTCCAGGGAAAATCCCACCAAAGCCCCCAGCCCGGGAAACCAAAACAATGCCGCCACCTCCCCAAGGGGCCCACCAAAACCCGAGCGCATTCTAGTCTCCGATTCACCCACAAATACAACGATTAGGAATACTGTCAATAGGTTGTTTAGTAGCAGCAGCGAAAATGACTCAGAACTCTATGTCAATGTCAACGTACAAGATGCGAGATCACCTGGTAAGGGAGGTAGGTCTCGATCCGCAGCCAATTCCACATCAGACAGGCCGCCCAAACCATCCGGTAATAAACCTTCTCCTACATCTCCCAAACCCCATTTGCCTAATGCGAACGACAAGGCAGCTACAGCGAAACCAACGAACAGGGTTGTGAAGCCTGCTACATTGTCCCCTGACATCCCACTCAAGCAATGCGACATTCAACGGCAGCGCGTTCAAGGATTAGTGAGTAACTTTGAAAACGAAGCTGCAGCGCATGCGCAGTTGGATTCATGCGCAAGTAGCAGCTCGTTAAATACTGTTTTCACAAGTGATAAAGGCAGTCCGTCAGCTGTCAGCGATATATCCGTGTTTAGCTCGGACAATGTTATAGGTACAGACCAAACTAACTCCCCGAATCGTGATAACAATAATAAAAACGCAAAGGAACAAAAAGCGAGCAATGCAAATTCCAAAGAGAGGTCTCCTCCTCAATCAGTTACAACACCTGTGATTTCTGAATATGTTCTTGAAACTAGTCCTGTTTCCCCAGTCGAGAGTGCTTATGAATATGCCAAGGCAGTTGATGAAAAGACAGTCAAACCACAAACCCCTGTCAAACCTAAGTTTAGTAGTTCCAGTTCGAGTTTGAGATCAGACTCAAGTGATTCGGGCAGTGCAAAAATGAAACCACCCATCAATGACACTTATGAATATGTGGAAACCCCTGCCCCTAAGGGTAAACCATCGAATACTCCCACTAATTCCACACCAGCGAGCAGCTTTCCAAAACCCGCTGAAAGGATATACGAGGACATAGGTGATATGGAGCTAGATACGGGGACTCAAGGAGGGGCGACAGAGGCGACTGCCATGGAGTATGCCACTGCGGGGGAGTATGCATATGCAGGGGCAGAGGATGCGCATAAGTGGTCGCTGCAGCATATCGCGCTGAAGAAACCGGAGCCACAGCAAAATATGGCACAAGCACAAAGCAACGATTCTTCGCCTGTTCCACGATCTCTGGTTTGATTTAATTGTATTGCTTTTTAGAGTTGTTTAAGTGTCAGGGGTAGGCAACACAACATATATTCCGAGTTCTGGTTGGTATATTTTCACAGAACAGAATGCTAGTACATATTTCAATATTTGGCTTGGGCCTTCAAATTGCGAAAGCTACATTAGGCTAAGTTATCCCATAATCCTATGTAATATTTACACCCTGTGACTGGATAATATTTAGAAATATCAAACTCATCGATATAATACACATAATCTACATAATGCATAAGTATTCTCCACTGATTTATTTCTATACATGCCAGTTTTGATTATAAAAAGGGTTGCACATGTACAATTCTCAACTTAATTCACATTTTATAACCTCCTTTACAGACCTCGTCTATCACTAGCGCCACCTACAGCGAATACTCAGAAGCGACGGCAGACGACAGAACTGTCTTTGACTCATCCGACGAAGAAACTCCACCTGACCTACCTGATAAGCTCTACAGTGTTGCAGGTAGGTGATTTCAATGTTCTTTCTAACGATATACCGGTATGTTTGGTGGTAAGTTTTATATTTGGAAAATACACTTAAATAGCTGTTGAAGTTGTTGTTTTCGGGGAATATGACTTCCATTTATGTCAATATGTAGTTTTATTAATAAAAAAAACAGATGACGTTTTGGTTAAGAATATGTAAAACATGTATTCAAGAAGTATGTAATTTGCAAAAACAACGTACGTGATACAGGAGATTAAAACTATATATAATTTCTAGATTGATATGTCCATGTAATACGATAAATAGATCTATTAGATGATCAATTGACATCTGTTTTTATGATAGATGAGTTTCATTTATAAATTTGATGTAATTCAATATTATTCCATATTCAAACGTATCATATAATTTTCATATATAGTGCATTAATTTGAAATACTCAGTTATATAGATGTATGCATTGTCTTTCATGTTAAATCAACTACTAGTAATTAGTGAAATTGATAACACGATCTAGTGAGAATACGTAGTTTTAAAAACTGATTAGTTACAAATAACACTTATATAATATTCAATTGATGTAATGGATTGACACTAACAAACTCATTCTTTTTTAAAGTTCTGGATGATTTCTAACACTTCTACTCAACATGATGACCAATTAAGTTCTCACCTCCTTGCACTAAACCATTTTCTCTGATTGTAATTTATTTGTTCTTTTAAAAAATACTAAAGATAAACACATTTTATAAATAAGCACTTCACTAATAACGTCAGACATCTTAGACTAAGTATACAAAGCAGATCATGTGTATTTTTCCTCAATTGTTTTTCTTTTCTTATAGTCTTGTACATATGATGAAACGCGTTACTCTCCGTGGCTTTTAACCTGAACATATTGCTAATATGAACATTCGTTGATGATTGTGAGCTTTGTTTTATTGCCATTTGACATAGAATTGAAGTGAATACTAATTCTTTTTTCTGTATAAACTTTTTCCCCTAATCATTTAAATAAGTAGAAAATTAGATATACAACAAATCTTTATAGTATTGATAATTTCTTTGTATTATACTTATAACACATAGTTTGCGATTTAATGTTACCAATTTCAATCAATCGCTTTTTTTTTTTAACTCTCCCTTTCCGGTTTGATCTTGTTCCAATGACCTGACTAATATAGTTCCTAGATGTTAACCGGTAAGTCTATCCTTAATTCCTAACCCTTAATATCATACCAAATAGGCTATGAAAACACTATCATCTCCTAAGTATTATTATGTATCCATTCCACAGACGTAGAGGCATTAAAGCGCAGCTTAAGTTCACCGCACGATAGTTCCAGGAACGAAAAATCAGGTCTGAAAAAAAAACATATTGATGCAATATTATACTCGGAATTTCGTG
Source organism: Hydroides elegans (assembly GCA_001703475.1). Lineage (NCBI taxonomy): Eukaryota > Metazoa > Annelida > Polychaeta > Sabellida > Serpulidae > Hydroides > Hydroides elegans. Next base: position 2,498 of record LQRL01068568.1, on the reverse strand, counting down.
GTTTTTACCGTATTGTTTTTATGACGTGGTCGCAGTTGTAATGTTAATCCGATTTCCAATTTGTAGTTTTAATTCTGCATTTCACTTATAAGTACATGCATTAAACTGTTCAGTAATTCTTAAACAAGGAGGCAAACCATCGTTTTATTGCTTACATTTCTTGTGCTCATCGTGCTTCCAGTTAATGTCCGATGCAGTACAACGGTTAATGTTAACATGGATAACAATTAAAAAAAATCTTGATTCTTAGAAATTGCCTTACAATTATTACAGGGGTACAAATTTCCTCTACCGTGGGCTAGTCAGAAGTGGATTAGAACCGTAGAATAATTATTGCCATACATGTATTAATTGCGTAAACGAATGATGCTAGAATTCTATTTCCTAAATATACTCTGCGTAATTTTGTGCTTATATATACTTGCATATGGAATTGACGCTCGATACATAAATTTGTGTTTATTCCAATATATCATGTATCAAAAGATCAGGAATATAAAATGCTTTACATTATTGCAATTAGCTCTGAGTTCCGGTTTTACATATTTGCGACTTCCAGTTCACAAGACTCTACTTTATCATTGTATATTGTGTATGTAATAAATCGTTTCTTTTTCATTTTATAGAGGAGCAAGTTGCCAGTGCACCGTCGTCTCAAACCATGAACCGCTTCAAGGACGGCGGAGGGACACTGGGTCGAATGTTCGGCAACAAAGTCAACAGGGTAAATTTAAGAATCATTCTTATTATTAAATATGCGAAAGCATCCATGTAACAATGTGCTTTGTGCTATATTTTGTATAGAAAAATGCATGAAATACGTTTCAATCTGGTCTTTTAAAATAGAGATATGTGAATCTTGAAGGCGATCTTTGACTTGACAGTTCAAACCTTCTGCCGAAGAAGCCTTCTTGTATAACATTTTAGATATAATTAACTTGTTTTCTCTCAATATTTCTTCTTGTGATATCTCTATAAATTATATTCATGTTATTTGAACTGTGCTTATATGTGTTATTGATATATGGTCTAAATAGATAAGCCGTCTTTTTATATATAATTCATATAATCTAAATATATATGTAGTCTTGCTTCTTTGATGATTCAGAAACTTTGTGGGTGAATTTCATAGCCTACGTTTAGACTAGGTTTCGCCGAAACAAAGTCTAAACCTTCCTGAAACTATCGTCCAGACTGGGTTTGAAACTATGATGAATTTCACAGCCTCAGTCTACATTATCTATATATCTTATACATTGTAAAGAGAGTTCAGTCCGGGACTTGGGAAATTCACCATAATACAATAGGATAAACCTAGTTTCTCTAAACCAAGTTTCGATATGAATTTCTCAGCTAAGGTCTCCAACAGGTTTACCCAAACCATGGAATCATAATGTACTTTTTCAAAGGTAAATAATTTTTATATTTTCCTACGGTAAACTTATCGAATGATGGTAAGTATATAGTTTAATTGGTTCCATTTTTTTTCAAGGAGTGAAATACTTATTATTTTGAGTTTGCTGACTCAAAAACGTGTCATGTCTCCGACTATCTCAGTTAAGCAACATTTTTTTTGTAAAACGAATATGTCTACGAATCACCAATTCAGTGCGTATGCTTGACTTTTATTTGGAAAAAAAGCGAAAAAGACACTTGAAAGCTAAGATATAATTTCACACTAAACGACCCCCTGAAGCTTATTAATATATTTTCCAATACTGCAAAATATTGATGATGGATGCTTTAGCATCATCGAGATATTTGGGGATTAGGGTGAGGCTTTAATATTTTTTTAATCCAGCCGTATTTTGCAATCTAAGGAGGAAATAGTTCCAAAATCGTGAATTATTTATCCTAAGCTTCATGAGGCAAGTTTTACATGTACATTTATAGATAATTCTATTATAACCGACCCCCTG
>LQRL01068553.1:4023-17089 GCA_001703475.1 Hydroides elegans | reverse complement strand
GGCAACATGTATGGCTAATGTGACAACGTGTGCTCGGGAACATTTGCAGATTTAAAAAGATAATACATATTTGCATAAAAGTCATATTTTTGCCAACACATCACTACGTCCAATGACATTTAAACGACACATTTATTTTCAAAAGTAACATCTACTTCTTAATGATTCATGACCACCAATTTTACTCATTTTTATTTCCACACGAAAGTCACGAGCGAAATGTTTAATGCCGGTAGCAAGTCGAAATGATCTACTCATTGATCCGGAGCGAACCGCTCTACTCATCGAGGCGAAGTGTTCGACTCACTAAGTAAACCAATAGTAATCACTCTATGGGTGATTTTTAGTAATAGAATGACTAAACCTTCAATTTCAATTGCAATCAATAATCATTAACACAATTGCTCTGAGGAGGGAAACGTTCTACTCACACTAATCCAGCGAAACCTTTAACTCACTCACTCAAATGAATATGTTTATATCAAATCAGGGTATCTTTAATTTTTTGAAGGCAAAAAACCAGGGTAAGTATACTTGCCCTGAAAAATATTAGGGCAAGTATACTTACCCTAACACAGTTAGGGTAAGTATACTTACCCTAGTGCAAGTATACTTACCCTAGGGCAAGTATACTTGCCCTAAAACGAATAGATACCCTGTGACATATACATGTATTAAACATGCGCAACATGTTAAATGCAAAATTAAATAACAATACATGGAAAGACTATATAGGTAACATATGAATAAATGCTCTTTACAAAGAAAATATGCAAATTATTTTTCAATTCTCAAAGATTTCAGCAATCGTAAAATGTAATTCATTTCATTGTTACTTCATGTTACGTAGTATATATACAGTCGTAAAATTTCACATAGACCAGTATGTTCCGGTGAACCAATTGCGTTTATCCCTATTTAATTCACATACATTTTATAACGATCCGTCATTCTCGCATCCCAAACACTATAGCGCACTCTATAACAGTCTATATCAGTCTTATATTGGCCCATAGCAACCTACTATATTTGCAGCTTCAACCATATTGACTATGCCACTCCCAAACAGGCTTCAATCTCTCAGTCTTGCCAGTATCATCAGCTTGTTGTTTTGCATTAAGTCCGCATTAAACAAACTTAATTTTCATATCCAGTCATTCCACTTCTTTGTGATTCCTTGGAGCACCATTTTAAACACGCTTCACCTTCTTGTTCATTTTCTTCATTCTATTCACGCCACTCATTTTCACTTTCGATTTCGCATCCGCAACTTTCTGTAACCTCGCCTGCTTCTTTTTCTCTCTTCGCCTTCTTTCCCTTTGACGCTGCAGCCTTCTTTGTCTGGCCTTACGTCGCGCAACCGCATTGGAGTTGGCCTTGACCCTTGTTCCTGTTTAGGGATTAAAAGTAAAAAATACATTCAAAACAAATCTCCATGTTGGGTTACAATTATTGATTTACAATAAAAACCCATAATATTATTATAAAAGCAAAAACAGAGTTTCTCATATATGCAGAAATATATATCGAGAGTTCTGTTTCTAAATAATGCAATTTATAATGGTTACGGGCAGGTGCCTTTTCTGTGATAGACTCTAGCTTCGAACAAAGTAAAATAAATTTTATATTTTCTTGAATTTTGAATGAGGCTGCATGCAGCCGCTCTGAAAAAAACCTGAAACACACATTTTGAGCTTTATACTTGAAACCACTTGGTAAAAAACATAGTAGTTTATCCCTTCTGTTCACCCAGAAATATGTGCTTTTATTTAAGGTGAACGCGCCTTAAGGAAAAATATGACAAAGCTGAATATGCCATTTTCAATGATGTTTTGTTTTAAAGTATTACCAGAATTTTGCTTATAGCAGATCTTGCGTTGGTCCCACGCGGGGCAATCTAAATAATTGTCATGGTTGCAGAAACAACGTTGCATGACGCAATTGTCTTGGTATTCGAATGTGTAACCGCCTAGATGTGTCTCGCCTTGGTAGAGACACCCATCTGAAAAATTATTATAGCAAATAATGGATCAATTGAATTTATTTATATTTTTAATCATATATATGTTTCAAGAACGTATAAGAAAAGCACACAATGTAATAGTTTCTAACGTTTCAATTCTAGCCTTGTTTTCGACTTATCGCCCACCTATTGTGAGTAGAGAAAGTGCATGGAATGTGCAATGTGTTATGATTTAAGTATTTCAGAAATTCAGTAATGAAAATGTTAATGTTAAAAAGGGAAACACATCTCTAATTTATATCACTCTCTATTGCAAGTACCTTGTTCCTTTGGTGGTACGTTACATCGGCCAGGGCTGATACTGATGTCATCTATAGCGATGTCCGAATCGAAACCATTGCCTTTTAAGCCAGAAAACCCTACCTGAAATCAAAGACATTTTTCTTGTTAATAGACTTTAATGATTAAAGAATCTGCATAGAATCTGCGTGTGCGTGAACAGATAGACAATAAATTTGAAAATAACAGAGAGGAAAATGTATGAAGATAACTAAATTTCGTAACGCATAACATTTTGTTACATTACAAAAATTAACTTGAAAATATTCATCAGATTAGGGTTTAGAAAGTACCTTAATGTCATCCCCATAGAGCAGTAAGTCCACATTCGCCTCCCTCCAAACATCGCCCTGTTCTCCGGAATACTGCCACAGTACACTCGGGTCTTCCTTCCTGTTTGCCTGACGCAATACCTGCAGTGTCCCTATGTCTTCTCCTCGCATGAAGTAGTAGAATTGCAGGCAGTACAGGGCGGGATCCCAACGACGCTGGGGCAACCAGAATCTGGAAGACGATACAATGTGAATTAGTAATGCAAATATGTAAACATATTTAGAAATTTAAATAAACATATATGTGTGTGTGTATTTGTTAGTTTATGGATCAAACTTATCTCGTCCTGACCGATCATATGGTGGTTCTACTTAAAAACTATTAGACATACTATATAGGGATGGTGACGAGTATTTGAATGCTTGTTCACAATGTGCTAAATAGTTTAAGATAAATATTTAGTAGAGAGGTTTAATTTCAAGTGTAACGGAACGAAACTTATTAAGTCTATATATGACACATTTGGTTATAAACATTTTATACCAATCAAACTCACTTTGTTGATTCTTCATAGACTCCAGAACTGCCTTCCATATAGAAATAACTATCCCTAGAATCTCCAGTCGTATGACCAACAAAGGGCCCTGTATTCAATGAATCCGTTGGTCCGTAATTGAGGGACCATTCCAAAGAACTGACGCCCTCGGTGATCACTCCGCAATCATCACCCCAGTCCTTGGTACCGAAGTCACATGACCATTGTTCTGAAATATAAACAAATGTATAAGCATAAAAATTGTTAAAAAATTATCAATATTTCAAAGCCTTTGAGCCAAGTGTTTACAAGGTAGATCATTGTTATTATTATACTATCCTGGAAGTTGGTAAATTGATTATGTTCGCTTTATTTGGTAGGTTTTGAAAAACTGTTTTTCAAACGGCACAAAATGAACACAGAAACCTTAATTTGGCTCATTTAAGCTTGATAAATATCATATAAATATGGAAAAGCATTATCAGACTTGGAAAAGGATAAATATTGATGCTATTTAGTATACATCTAAATCATTCGAATGTGACTATTTTATTCAATTTTTAAATAATTGATTCTTCTTATTCTATCTGGAATATTTGACAATCTTGCGTTTCTTTACCCGAGCAATCATAAAGCTGTGACCGACAGCGCTGCATTTCCTCGAAATGACCTTGACATTTCTTGCCGCCATTTTGAGGCACCGGGTTCGTACAGGTGCGCTGACGGTGCTGCATACCACAGGTGGCTATACAGGTGCTCCACTCTGACCAGGGGGACCAGCCACCGTTCACTGTGAAACATGATTTACATTAAGACTTAGATTATCACACTTTTTCTCTTGTACAAATACTATATATTAGATATTATGTTTGAAAAGCAGCGTTATTTATAGCATCCATATCAGAAGAGATCAAGCATAAGACATTACTCCCAAAAAGGCCTTATCTAATTGTATTTCTGGATTTTACATTACTCCCTGTTTTGCATAAGGCGATACGAATGACATTAACAAATCTGGAGCTGAAACATATTTTTTGTACTTTTAAGATATGTCTTTATTGACCGATAATGCATTGGGTAGGATTTAAATTCTACTTGCATAAATATAGTAAATCTTTGTCATTTAACCGTGAAACCTATATAATTCAACTATCATTCTTAACCAATTCAGAATCGCACTTACAAACTGGGTGTTCACAATCCTTGCCAATATAGGCTTGGTCGCATTGACAATAGTAGTCGTCAATGGCAGATTCGTAGCGGCATGTTCCACCATTTTGGCAAGGTGAGCTATTGCAGTCTAAAAATAAAAATAAAAAAAAAATATGAGAAAAAGTTTATTGAAATAAATGCTTACATTGATTATATTCATTGATAAACTTTTATGTCAGATTTGAAGAGACATGTTTCGCCATTTTGGCATGGTGCGCTGTAGACCAGTATAAAAAATGAAGTATTAGATTTTTTAATGATTTTGATTTCAACTCTATATGGTATTTAATTATAATGTTATCTATATTCAATTTCATGTGTATGGCATAATTTCTGTCGCAATCTGAACAAGATATATATGTGCGAATTAATTATATACATGAAGTATACTTGATTTATAATCAGTTTCGATTTTCTTGGATCTTCTGACGGGGTAAATGCTTTATCCAGATGCGTGTTTACCGCACTCGACCGCAGGAACGCCCAACCCCTACTTTCGAAAAAAAAATCGATTTAACGCCCACCTATTGGTTAAACGCCCATTGCATTTTTTTCCTAAACAACGAACCAGAGTTTAAAGAAAAGATGACTGATACTTAGGCGTGTTGATTATAAAAATGCCCATGCCATGTATTCGCGTGGCACGTCAAAGTCTCCAAAATGAATTCATGAATTCCAACCAGATTCTGACTTGTAATTTATAACAAAATGACACGTTATGACACATAGCATCTTGCATTTTAGCAACATACGTATTGTACAAGTAAAAAAATATGTAAAATAAAGGTCCACCTTGTATAATCAAACAGTGTGTAGAATTAAATAAATCGTAAGGTTTAGCTACACGGAATGGTTTGCCATTAAAAAAAGCTCTTACATAAAAAATCGTTCAAACGCCCACTCCTAAAATTTCGAAATTTCACTTTTATCGCACTGGGCGTTCTGGCGGTCGAGTACGGTAATTAAATTTTTAACAATTTGAATATTTATTATAATTCTATTGAACAGCTGGCGACATTGATGAAATTATATTATTTCAAATTATATAGAAGTCTACTTATCCAAACCTGGTTTTTGATGGACAGTGAATGATATGTTAAATCCTCTCTTGTGATATTGTCCGTTGGACATAAAATTAAAAATCACTTTGTTGGTTGTAGAGTTCCTCGACTGATTTTCTATTAATCCACATACTCTGAAGGACAGAAAAAAACATTTAGATTAACAATTGAAAAAAAAATGTCACTCAGAATATTTTCTCATTAAAGTATCTTAAGTTAGGCTCATCTACGATCGCTGCAAAATTAAATGAAAATAAAGTGAAATTAATATTGTTAGCAATAAATAGATAACAGAATTCTCTTTCGTTTTTTTTTAAATACATTTTCGAGTGAAAGGGTATGGTGCTCATAAATTTTAAGGAAATTCTCGACGTTTGTTTACATTGGAGTTCAAGACTTCCGTTCATAGCGCTCGTTTATTTATCGTAACACACAAAATTACGGCGTCGCCACCTTATTCAAGAGATTGGAAATTTTATTGATATAGCAGTTTGATATAGCAACTAAAACTTGTAACGAAACTCATTTATTGAATGTCTACTTACTCTGGACCTCGTTCGATTCCGACGTTCGTTGCTCGGATTTCCAGGCGATCTAGACAGAGCTGATCCTCTTTTTCGAGGTTCAGATAGTTGGCGTGGATTTCCAGAAATGTTCCTGGTGGGCTCTTAAATGGTTGAAAGAAAAATTCATAAGTTAATATGATATAGTAAAACTCACTGTGTTATCTTGCAAACATAAACACTTACGAAGACTCAATAAAATAAAAACAGGATGCGTAGCATGTGTTTGCACAAAGTCATTTTTTATTATGTGTGATATTTAGGCCTTTTATATATTTTTCTCTTTATTCGATATGATACCTTAAATTGGCCTAAACATTTCTTAAATTTCAACTGCTCTCAAATATGGTGAAAAGGTGGAAATGAATTCGAACCATGAGTAAGGTGTGATCTATAAAAGTGCATAAATATATCTATGCCCTTTTTGTAAATCACATTTTACGCTTAATATACCTGTATTAGCCAGCCACACTGCATGTTGTTCTTGTAGTGTTTGGGATAAAAAGGACTTGTAAGAGTGTAGGTTGAGGTCACATCTATAACACCACCGCAATCTAAAATATTTCGTTTTAAATTATAGCAACATGTATAAAATATAGCAGCATGTATTCCAACAACATTTGATGTCAATCAACGAGGGAGTAACCTAAGGCCGCGTTTACCCAAACAAAAAAAACGAAAAAAAACTCGAAAACCCAAAGTCACTCTTATATAAAACATAGCAATTTATCCCTTCTCTTCACTCAAAAAGCGGTCTTTTACAGCATAATTAACGAGTTTTTTTTTAAGTGAACGCGTCTTAACGTTTTACTCAGGCGTGTGTTGATTCATTTTGTGCGTAATATATCTCAACATGAGTAAGCTACAAACAATTATTTTATTATTCGAATATAACGTCTTTCAAATGGACCGATTGAATAAATAAAATAAAACAACAAAAATTTTACGTTTTAAGTTTGATACATGTATTTCAAATAACATCCAGTAAAAAACAGTCGAAAGTTTCGTCCATAAAGCTGCTAACTTAATTCTCGACGTTTTCGATAAACTATAGAGAACAAATCAATCCAGCTTTTTCGGTACTTTGTAAAAATTATCATGAATTTCGTTTTTATATAGCTGCCTTGTATATTGTGGGCTATTTTTCAAGTCTGGTTCATCACATAGGCCAAACATTCTAGACCCATGCATGTAAGTGTATTATTAAGATACCGCTTTCTTGTACAGAATCCAATGAGTCGTTGTAAATATTAGCTCATAAATTCAACATCAATTACCATCATCGCTTGTAATTTGCTCGCATGTTGGTCCTGTGAGTAGCCTTGGACAAACACATTTGCAATCCTTATTCAAAAAGCCATCGTTTTGACACTTTGGAGAATCGCCAGGGCAAGACGCTGAAAAAATATATAAAATGAATATTAAAAATGTGAAAATATCATGTTTTTTTATCTTAATATGCTATTCATCTATACAAAATTTCAGATCGAAACAAATATGACATTAAAACGATATATTCTTAATATATATCTAATATCAAAACGACTAAATCAAAAATGTGTTGCGTTACACATACTATTTAAAAACATTTACACTGTATTTACTAGCCATCCAACTTTTGAACAGTTTTGGCAGCATCAAATAAACATTTGGCAACATTCAGATAATAATGTCTAGATTTCAAAAAGGAATATGATGATTGATATAAACATTTATCAGTATGAATTAGGTAGGTTTACATATATATTACATAACTCTTCATCCAAATTTACATTTGTATTACAAATGTGAGATAACATCGGGGTTGATATAACGCATTAAATTGGCGTCACTATATAAGACTAAGACGTCGTTGTATTCACGGTTTTGTGAACTCTGTTAACGCGACAAAAGTTATCATGAATCATTACGTTTCATTGTATATAGCCAATTAAGACAGTTATTTCCATAATAAACCATACCTGAGCACTGATACATTTGATTAAGAGAAAATTGGTCATAGAAACTAAAGCGAAGTCTGTATCCGACCAGAAATGATAATGAGTCGTCCAATGGTTCAATTGTCCTCGCGTCATTCCTTTTGAATGTCTAAAACATATGAATATAATTATATAAGAAATATTTTCAAGAAAGGCAAAATCGAAAAGAAATTTTAAAATCAACTTGTTTTTGTATGTTCAAAGTTACCATTAGATAAGCTGTAAATATGTTTTACTTATAGATTATAAATTTTGGATTTTAAATAAATTATATTTAAAATCATATTGGATTTAAATATCTAACATGTTTTATTGCAAATTCACTGGATATGTGATGTGAAATTCGACAGAAGCACACATAACTCTATCGAAAACTTGAAAGTTTAATGGACAAAACATATCATGTTTAGAGTAAATGCCATAACAATCGACATAAATATTGAATATACAATTGATGCTATCTGTAAAATTTGACAAAGAACGGTTGCCAATTCAAAACAATTCATGTAAACCACTCAAGAAGTGTATTTTACTCACTTCTAAGCTGTAATGAATATCACTCGAAACAAGGGCTAGAATTTCCGAGAGTCGGGGACCATCTCAACATATTATTTACATTGAAAACAGTAGGGGCCAATAACCCCCACTGTCGGTGCCTGTTTTCTTATGGTTTTACAAAGGGGACCTTAGACTATTCACATACGTTTACTTAATTTTAAGCTGTAGTGCATCGCACTCGATAAATCGTACGGAGCCAGCAATCTCGCGTCATGGGCCTTCTCAAAATTGTACTCGTAGTCCGTCTTTATTTCGGCCCAATTAATACGCCAATACATTTTATGTTGCATCAGGGACCTTCTCAAAATAGTAGGCTATCCAGCGGTTTCATGTACTTACCTTTAAGCTATAATGTATCACACTCGATAAATCATAAGGAGCCAATAATCTGGCGTCGTGGGCCTTCTCTAAGTTGTATTCGTAATCAGTCTTTAGTTTTGATCATTAGCCATTGATCCTTACAAACATTTGATTTTGCATTAGGGACGTTCTCAAAATAATATTCAATATACATATGTGTTTCGTGTACTCACCTTTAAACTGTTATGCATTGCGCTCGACAAATCGTAAGGAGCCAGCAACCTTGCGACATGGGCCTTCTCAAAATTGTTCTCTTTACTTTGGCCCATTTAATGCGCACATGCTTGTGATTTTGCATCTAGACCTTCTCAAAATATTTTAAAATCTCATCTTCTCACCTTTAAACTGTCATGCATGGCACTCGACAGATCATAAGGCGCGATTACTCGTAATCCGTCTTTATTTCGGCCCAATTAAGCCGCACATACCGTTTGAGTCTGGGACATACTCAAACACATTTTAATCAAATACTCACCTTAAAGCTGTAATGCATGGCACTCGACAAATCGTACGGGGCCAACAACCTTACATCGTGGGCCTTCTCACAATCATACTCGTAATTCGTCTTTATTTCGGCCCAATCAAGCCGCACATACCTTTTGAGCCTGGGACCTACTCAAAAACATTTTAATCAAATACTCACCTTAAAGCTGTAATGCATGACACTCGACAAATCGTACGGGGCCAACAACCTCACATCGTGGGCCTTCTCCAAATTGTACTCGCAATCTGTATTGATTTCTGCCCAATTAATTCGCACATGCATTAAATGTTAAACCGAGAACCTTCTGTAAATATTACAAATCCCATGTACTTACCTTTAGGATGTAATGCATCGCACTTGACAAATCATACGGAGCCAGCAATCTCGCGTCGTGGGCTTTCTCAAAGTTATACTCGTAATCCGACTTGATTTCGGCCCAACTAAACCATACATGCTTGTGATATTACATCAGAAGCCTTCCCAAAAAGGCATTTAAGAGCCTCATACACTTACCTTTAAACTGTAATGCATCGCACTAGACAAATCGTAAGGCGCCAGCAATCTTGCGTTGTGGGCCTTCTCAAAGTTATACTCGTAATCCGCCTTGATTTCAGCCCAATTAATTCGCACATGTGCATCTCGATCGGGTCTTGATTGTTCGTGCCAGAAGCCGAGAAAGTGACCGATTTCATGTAAAACCATCTCAGGCTATAAAAAAGAGAAATATTTGTTTTGCTTATAAGAAAGGTGATTTATCTTATTTCATATTTTAGATAATCTATCTTCATCACTCAATTAGTAACCGATTTCACGGAGCACCATCTTAGGCTAGAAAATGAAAAAGAGTTGGTTTGTTTATACGAAAGGTAACATATCTGATTGTTTTATTTTAAATTATCAATATTCAACACGTATTTAAAGCAGTGGAAGTGACCGATTTTCATTGAGCACCATCTCAGGCTGAAAATGATAATTCGTCATGACCACGGGACGTTGAGGTTTAATAACCTTTTAACGTTCTCCCGTCGTCGTTTTAAACGTTTAAGAAACTTTGTGTTATGTCACAATAAAAAAAATAGTCGTAAAACGTTGTATATCGGGCGTACAACCTCAGGAAGAAGCCAAGGACAACGTTCTATTTGTGTATGTCTTGGAATACAGCATCGTCTTGCTCAAAATACATATTGAGAACTGTCGTATGAGCGTTTTAAACTCAAATATCATGCTATATGAGACATATGCATCTGGATTATTCTTTTAAAAAGATGCCTTAAAATAAATAGTGTCATCCATCGTTAAGGATATGCGCATCTTTCATTGTAAACGTCGATATTATGTTGAATATTCACTTCTTTCATTTAAAAAATAAAATAGTTGAGAATGACTAAACGCTATAGATCCTGTTTCATGTACTTTTTGACTCATGACTTATAAAAGTCGTGAGAGAGCCATCTGTTATGACAAGTGCACTAATCTTTTACTTTTGTATATTTTATTAAATATATTTTTTTTTACTTTTGTACTTTTCATAATCACTAAACCACAAAACAACCATGACCTTGTTTCGAGACCAAAAACTTATTTTCTTTTACTTAAGTAAAACCAACATAAGATTCATCAGATGTCACCATTTAAACCAAAAAAAAATGAAAAAATGAGTCTTGATTACAGACTGCAATCGAGACTTACATACTAGAAGATGCTCGTTCCCTAATTAATTTGTTATTTTTTTTATTTTAAAATGTTCCTTATTTTAATACTATTATTTATAATAAACTATTATGTATGATTACATTCAAGCTATTCAGTTTTTTTTTGCAATGGATCAAGAAAATATACTCACATATCCACATGACTCAGCCAAGCTAACATCTTGTGCTCCGGCCTCTTGTGTCATGCCTACCGAAGAATGGCACCTAGAAAATATAGAAACGTTAGTTAATTACCGTAATTAGCTGCATACGATTTAATGTTTTTAGATGTGATGTTTTACTAAGATGATGAAATGAGATCATGTTATTTCAAGATGTCAACCATTGTTTCAAAGTCCGCGTAAAATAGGAGAACATCGATTGAAGGGCACCCCACGACCCATTTTTCAAAAAGTGGTTAAATCAACTTAAAACCACTTTATAAAGACGTATAACAACAAAATACTCTTTTTTGTACATATTTTTTTTTGCAAAAAGGTGTTCCTTTTCTCCAAGCCAGCTGAGCTGTTCCTCCTTTTCTAGCCGGCTTGGAGCAGAAAAGGAACACCTTTTGCAAAATTAAAATGTTCAATATAACTAAATCACCTATTCTGAAAAACGAATAACTGGACAATTGCAAGCAATTACAATTAATTTGCAATTAATTATCCTCATAAATTATCAAAAATAAAGAAATTTATCAAAAAAGATGTTTCTCAAACTGCAAAAATCTCCAAGCTAGAAAGAATTTCCTCAAAATCTCCAAACCAGCTGAGATTTGGTGGGGAACACCTTTTGTGAGGAACAGCTCGTGAGGTACTCTTCATCGATTCCCAAGTCGCGTGACGTCTTGGCGAAACGTCTCTCAAGCTTCTCTCCAGCTTCGTGCCCAGTATTCACAGAACGAATCAGTATCTTTTCTTAACCAAGTAAGGGCCTTGCTACATGGCAGGATTTTATTAAGCGTTTTCCACCTAACACATCGTTTTTTCATTATGATCCTTATTTAATACTCATCAAAAAAATACGCATCAAAACGCTCGTTGCGTTTTAAAATGTTAGTCGGGTTTTGAGTTTCTCATAAGAAATACATCAGGATGCAGGGTTTGTTAGGAAACATCCTTAAACCTCAAAATGTGGCCAGACCCTTATTCTTCCACACGTTATAGAGCATACACAGTTACAGGAAAAATGGCACGAAATAAAAGGATATCTTGAGAGTTAGCACTTGGTAAGATTGAGATAAGAGCATTACTCAAGAATGGTCGAAGTAGGTAAAAGTAGTTTACAAGTTCGTAAAGGAATATTTATTAGTACCTGAAACGTTTACAGAAAAGAAGTAAACATTCTTTTTTGCGACGCTATTGTAATTTCGTGCATCTTGGTTTTGCTGAGTGAGTTAATAAAGTTTAGTTTCAAATCAGTTAGCATTACCCTTTATCCAGTGAAGGGCTCCGTGCAACATTGTGTTAAGTCTACTTAACATGGTTTTGATTTGTTACTTGGAATATAATCATGTCAATATAATCTATCATTTGTGTAAGGATTATATCTTATCTATCCCTATAGATAGCATTTTTTCAGTGCAACATTGTATTAAGTGCCAAGTTTTTCATATTTCGCGTGCAACAAAATGTTTTATTTACTTAACACAAGCCACAGTTGTTTCATATAGCACACACTTTTCCGCAAAATATTTCCGTGCAACATTGTTTTAAATTTACTTAATACAAGTCTACTATAGCGCGTGGTTTTTGCTTGATTGTTTACGTGCAACAAAATGTTTTATTTACTTGGCCTTATTCGTGTTTTGCCATTTTCGCGTGCAACATTGTGTTAAATTTTAGTTAACTGTATAAGACCAATGGCATCGAATATTTAGCAGATGTTGACTTGTTTTCAGTAAACATGAAGTATTATTGACCTGATTTGGAAATGTTGCCCTTTAGGGCAACATTTTCAAATCAGGTCAATAATATCTTCATGTTTACGGAAAACAAGTCAACATATGCTTTATTATATGCTTTCATCATTAAATCATTTAAATC
>LQRL01068549.1:61021-71395 GCA_001703475.1 Hydroides elegans | reverse complement strand
TCATAGAAAATATATTTTAAATCTACAAAAACCCATACCCCTTCGAGTTTGGGGGCGGTTGGGGCCTGTTCGTGTTTCACAAATACTTCCTTGTTATTCATAAATGAACATTACGTTAACGTCACAAGAAGTATTACGTCACAATAGGGCCATAAAAAAGTGGCCAAAGCAGTCACCTGTTTTTGTTTTGTTTAATTGCACAAAACACCTACTGCAGCGTTACATCAACACGACGTCAGAGTGTTCCAAAAAACTTACACTATTAATAATTCAATGCATTGTATGATATAGATAAATTACCCATAAATATATAAAGGAGACAGCCTGGAAAATTTATGATGATTACTTATCAAATTAAAAAAAAAATTTTGAGACGATTTACATTAACTCATGTATACCCAAGGCGTAATTTGACGTACTTTACGACAAGCTCCCAAGGCGTAATTTGACGTATCTTACGACAAGCTCCCAAGGCGTAAAAAAACGTATTTATTGCGTTACATATATTTGTGGCTTCAGCGATTTGATTAACCAATCTTTTAAAGATAAATAATTGATATCTTTGTCAAATAAAAGTAATCTTTTTACTTAAAGTTTCCAAAAATTTTTTTTTTTCAAAATAAATAGCATTGATCTCAATAAAAAAAGATTTATTATTTAAACAATAGAATTTATATCAAAACAGTTTTTTATGCAACATAATGGACGATCATTATCTCCCTCTATAGCATAGTATCATTGCTTTCCTTATATAGAAAATATTACATGATATGTTAAACTAATTGATTTGTCTGAAGGTCATTGACACAATTTGAATAGTCGCATAATTATTACACTTTTGGCTTAATTATGACGAAAATCGTACGGTCACCAAGCAGATGGGTGTGTGGTCTATGCAGCTATGTGGCATGACAAACATGCCATTGACCATTGATCCCGGGTTCGAATCCCGGATCAAGTATTTTTTTCCAATATTTTTTTATTGAAGTAATTAGCACAAAACATGAATTATTATCTATAACTTATTTAATTTGTTTTCGCCATTTGTTTGTGCCAGTAATTTGTTGTCTTAAGAATTTTGTTATACGGTATTTCATAAGGGTGAAACGCAATAATTCACGGTATTTAGGAGGAGTAAATTGCGTCAAAATGCGGTATCGAAAGAGTTAAATAAAAATAAAACCTCCACACTCATGGGTCCTCGTGAAGAATTTATTTCCAAACCACCCTCTCTTGTGATTTTCTCATTGAATTTCATTTTGCTTTCATTGCATTACTCACCGCTAGTCTAGCCTCATTCAACTTCGAAATAATTTGACTCGGTAAATAAAAGGTTTAGTGTTGACCCCTTGATTGGATCGTGGTAAATATATCGACCAAATCAAATACATGTATAATACTTAATATCACCCCAAGACTACACTTATAGAATTGTGAAAATTTGACATCACTTAAATAGATACATGAATGAACTAAGATTGAATAGAGAAAAAGTAAAAGAAGTACAATTCGAACACTGCTTGAAACGATTGAATTGTCAAAGATGAGCCCAAGGAGTCTTTGAGTTCTTATCTTGCAGCTAGAGTTTATATAATATTCTACCAATAATGCGACACACTATTACAATAACCCCCTTTCTATAATACCGAACAGCGAATACAGTAACTAATATGCTTATCCAAGATACGTTTACCTCAATAATTGGTTTCGTTTTCAATATTTTGATTTTAAAATACATGTACGTTATACAGAAATGAATTCCTTACAAGGGGCAAAAATCTAGAACTTTGAGGCATTGCTCTAAATATGCTCACACTTGGGAACTTTTCAAGAATCTTAGAAAATTTCCTAGTTTTGATGAAAAAGTGCAAAAACGATTTTCTTTATTCGCTTTCAATTTGCGAAAAAACTGTCCTCACATATTCCAATCAGCATAATTATTATCATATTTGCACTTGAAAGTGCTATTTTCGGGGATTTAGACATAGAAAATGAAAATAACTGCTCTCGGTTTTCGACTTTTTAGGCTAAGTCCAATGTAAAAACCCTAAATTTCGTGGAGGTTACACCAATTTGGGCAAGGCTAAATACAATAAAAAATGTATGTATATTGCATTTTCAAATTATGAACATAATTTGATAAAATATAACTTGATTCGTTTACTCATTTCTTTTTAACTGCATTTTGAATCCCAAACTTATGCTGGGTAAGCATATTAATTGGAGCAATATTTATAGGGTCGCATCATACATGAGGGCATTTAAAATTTTGAAACCCTAAACCTGGTATTATTGACAACTCTAAATTTGAAATTAATGTTCAAAGCCCAGTTACTTCACTTGTATATTTTGGCTGGATATACACCAAAACACAATTTTTCATTAATAATGCGACGTCAATGTGATTTATTTTGGTAGAAAGATCTTCTTTAAAATAAGATTTCAGGTTTTAAGTATTAAAGACTTGTCTATTCAAATGTATCCACAAAAAAAAAGGTGCTTACCAAAAATATCTTTAGTCACAGAGGTCAACGCTTCGAAAGTGTTTAATTTAGAACATAAACCACTGCAAATTTCATCAAAGTACATAGTAAAAGTTTTAGCAACTGAAATTATGAGAAAGAGAGAGAGAGATAGGGGGGAAGGTAGAGAGAGAGAGAGAGAGAGAGAGAGAGAGAGAGAGAGAAAGAGAGAGAGAGAGAGAGAGAGTAATAGGGTAAAAGAAACAACGCCATAAACACAAGGCTTTTTTTTTAACCGAGCAATCACTATTCATCCCTGACTCCTGGTCGCCATGGTTACCATAATTTTAGGGATAACTGGCTCCTCGGGAACATTAAGCCATCAATCGAGTAAGCACCACATTAACATGTCCGTAAAAAAATACAATAGAATAATCAAGCAATTCCACTATTCGTTCACGTCCTCATTCGGGTAAGCACCCATATTAATGCCATAGGCGACCTATCACTAGAAAAGACAATATAGAGAAAATCGAATAATTCCATGACTTTATCACGTCACTGAGTGTATCACTGAGTGTAGTTATAGGGACTTGAAATCCCCTTTTATAGCAGGACCTGGCGCATGCTATAAAGCCATTGACATTGTAGCATATAGAGTGGAGTTGTGCCATGATACAAAGGGTCCTCAAGTGTCCGGTAATGGGCCCTGTCAACAGGGCACTCAACAGCCCTTGGTTCATTGCGGCGGGACGCATATTTATTCTAGCGCGTTTTCCATAAAGATATGATGTCCAATAATGTACAAAGACCAGGACCGCTATTAGGGATGTTGGACAAAATATAAGGATTTACAGTAGAACCTCGTTAACTTGAGGTCCTCGGGACTTCAGATATACCTCGAGTTACCCGTGAATTCGAGCTAACCGTGGTTTTATAAGACTAACTAATAAGAGATGGGACTTCGAAATCACCTCGAGTTAACGAGTAATTCGAACTAACAGTGCTCGAGTTAACGAGGTTCTACTGTATGTCACTTATTTTGGGTTGCCATTTTCGGAAAGGACTGAAGTAATGCCCGGTCACTTTGATTTTTTTTCGCTCGGTTATGTTGATTTTGTGTAGAATCTTTGGTGGGTGTCATATCATATTTTGATTTTGAAGAATCTTAACTTTTCCAAAGTTGTAGCCTTGCCTCTCACCATCCTATATCGCATTTTAGCGTTTGTATCAATAACTTCTCTATTTGCGTCCTTGATTTCTTGATGAAATTTCTACATAAAATTCTAGTCTGATTTATGTAGATGAGGGGGACAGTGATTCATGAAAAGAATGCATTGTTCTTCCTGGAGAGTATCAATGATAACATGGTCATAATGTTTTTGTTTCTCTCAAGTGTCCAATTAAATTCACTGTCACGTCCGAAGACTGAAATGTTCGAGGACTTATCACTTGGGTTTTGTTGATCTATCTTTGACGCATTGTCATCTTCAATGATTTAATTTATAGACACTGTTGGAATCTTTATCTTGATTTGACAAAGTCATACTTGCCTTTTTATCGACTGATATGTGTAGTTTCGCACATAAACGTCCAAAATAAACTATTGTTGTTAAACATTGCGGGTTGGGAGAAAAATGCGGAATTACCGTTTGTCCCGACTTGATGGTCGTATATTATTTATTTCATCGCTTAAGTATTCTATCACGTATTCTATCGAGTCCTATATACATATATTTTTGTGTGAAAATTATTGTTCTATCACGTATTCTATCGAGTCCCATATACACATATTTTTGTGTGAAAATCATAAAGATTATTATTTATTTATATATATTATTTAAATTATTTAATTAGGCGTAATGAATATTAATCTATAGTCTATAAGTCACCTAAAAATATATAAAGATATTAAAATATAAATAATCCAATTACGCCGCTTCTTCGTTCCATGGGAAAATCAGGCATTAGGTATTTAAAAGTCAGCGACTGCATTATTCTGGGAGTTAACTTTGTAAATAAATATTTATTATGCTAGAATGCCGGCAGTTGAAAGGCCAATGCAATTCTGGTAACGAGCCAACCCTCTCGAAATAGTTTACGGATGTTTCGTGTTCTGAAATAAAGGGTTTCATGTAGGTTATGGTATTCTATACGACGTCGTTTTATCGTGTTTTGAAATTAGGGGTGCCATGCAGTAAATGCGATTCTGAGTTTCTATTATGTTTATGTCCAAGTTTACTTGAAACGAATACCAACCGTTGTAGAAAATAACAATATTCTATCTCTCTGCTCCGGAACATGGATGTTGGTGATACATAAGTGTTTTCTTCAATGTATCACATTAATTGAAGTTTGTTAGTTATAAGAAACCCCTAAAAATCGAAGCAAAATAAGGCAATATTGTGTAAATCCTCTATGTCCTTATCCCTCAAATATATTCCCATGTTTTATTTATGAAGAGCTTAAATATTGATTTAGATGAAAAGCTTAAGAATTGTAAAGGCAAAGGAGACTTGAACTCTAGCTGAATTTACTAGCTGCAAGTTTTTGCTCCCATCACTGTGAAAGAAAACTTTTGAAATGAGCTTACGTCAAGAAATATGTAAATTATTAAAACTAATATTGAAACTGCACATTAGAAGTTTTAAGTGGAATTCGACACAATCGGATCACTTTCACAAAACACTCGACAGAAGAGAACTTTCGAATGATCAATCTCTTTCGTGTTTTTTTTTTTCAAACGGATTTAAAAAAAAAATATCTCAGAATTCAATGTTTTTCTGTACGAATCCATTGCGTGATTTTATTAAGGAATTTTCAAGCTGAAATTTGCTGATTTTATTAAGGGTTGTCTGTTAAGCTGATACTGAAAAAATATGCAATCACATAATCTAGGGGCGGTTTGCTCGGCTAAAATATCTGAGTGGTAGCGACACTCCTAGGCTAAATTCAAATGGCACATGTTTTAGGGATTTAACTGAATTTCACTTCTTTTGCCTCAGCCAAAGTGGCCAGTTTATTTTTATGATGCCCTATGCCTAAAGGCGTATCTTACACTCTTTTTTAGACTATGTAATTATTCAGATGTTATACGAATGCGGCAAAAATATATTTTAACAACTGTGGGCGGGATGTACCTATAGGCATCCGCATAGCGGTGAGAGATTCAGTGCTACTTTCTATACATTCTTGATATCAAATTATGTATGTTTATAACCTAATGATAAGTGTTGCTGGTTCGATTGTCATCGCGTCGTAGTTTGAGACCGCAATTGTTGTTTATATCCTGTTTTTATAATCGAATAACTTTTATTAGTTGTGTTATCATTGTGAACTTATATATGGTTGATGTCAAAAGCAATATAGATATACATGTGTAGATGTATTTACGTAATTGTTGCGGTATTATTATTGTAAATACATTATGTGATACACTGTTTATTTTTCCAAAATACATGTATATGTCATCCAAATGTAGCCCAAGTTTCGAAGGCATTCACCTTTTGTTCCTTGGCCTTGATATTCGTTCTTAATGAAGTTGAAACTGTTTTATATGGATTCTCAGTGAAATTCGCAACTCTGGGAATTTGAGTAGTTTCTTTGCACATAGATAATCAAACGGCACGTGGATATCAATTTGTGTTCGGTGCCTTGCGAAGTAACGAATCGTTAAACATATTTTCTGCTGTTGACGTCTCAAAAAGAAGTATTCTTGCAAAATTTTAGAAGCGTTGCTTGTCCCAAATATTTTCGGCAATATCCAAACCATATATTTTATCAAGAGAAGAGGGAAACTGAACCGGGCTGACGTGAAAGTTAACGGGGCAGACCCCTTAAGCGTGTGACCTTACATTTGCAGTCACTTGTCGCGTTCGAAGGTTTCAGAAGGTTTCATTTTCACCTTTAATTTGAAGCAAAGAAAAACATGCAAGTGTTTGTAAAATAAAGCGCACGACGTTGAAAAGCTTTGTGTTAAGCTTTTAATTCGTGTTAAATCAATGGTACATTCAGTACATTACGACTTACATATATCGGGGTATGAATTTGGCAATGTATACGTAATGACACAATTAAAAGGTATAACAATTTGGGTATCCAATCGAAATTCCCCTTCTTTCACTAATCATCATTCTAGATTTTTAAAGACAAACATCCTAAACGACCTAGATGAGGAGAAAGGAATGCGATAATAATGATGTTATAACTTGTTGATGAACACTTAAACTGTCATAGAATTTACTTTTACGTTTTAAGTGACGGTTCTTGAGACTTCTTTCGAACAACAATCGACCTCTATAGAGAATTTCCCTTTCAAAAATACAAGGATGTTACGTTAAACTGCTGAACATCATTTTCACTTTCCCTTTAATAAAAACGTGCGCGTTTTTAAAAGATTGATCATGCGATTTTGATAAGACAAGTACCCTATTATCGTCTATGAAACATGAAAAGTTGAAGTCAGTTTTAATTTGAACAAAAAGTTCTTGTTAAAAGCTAAGGTATTCTAGTCTGGCACTCAGTATTATATATCTTTATAAAATTTAGCAATATGTAATAGCCTACAAATGATAGATGTTTTCAAAATATATATGCATTTGACGTCATTTTATATATATATAAAAAAAAACAAACAAGTATGATTAGCCAGACCCGAACTAATGCATCGGTCTGGAACAGAAACTGGAAACTGCAATCGATGATAGATCGACCATTTTAGCAACTCTTCTCTAAAAATGGCTCGATTATCTCTATCCTATTTTTATGGTCTTTGATTATATGCCACTTTGGCGTAACCGTTTATCTGGATGCCTCATCAAAACTCTGAATAGAAGGGATAAGAGAAGCACCATAATAAAGTAGTTGAATTCTGTTTTGGCTAAGGCTTATCAACAAAAACACGATTGCATTTACGGTAGTTACCAATGTTGCATAGTTATTCCTTTGCTCTCTGTCCCCTCCTCATCTCTGTCTTTTGAACTGCTTTCATCCCATGTAGGCAACATATGTTTGAATTTTATGAAAAAAAAATCCCGATTTCGAGAAAAATGTCCGGATGTTCTTTAGGACCAAAATTTGATTCAGTGGTTTGAATTGGTGACGCAAACTGTCGCTTAAAACGTCGATCAAATACAATTTTGTTTGGAGCAGTAACTATGATTCAATTCATGGAATTTATAGTTTTTGTCACATTGACATGTCAACCTGTCCTTATCGAGGATTTATGGAGCAAAACAAATGAATAAATAGAATTTGATTTCATAGATAAGAAAAAACGTATTAAATGATTAAATACATATCTAATTATAAATTCACGAGCATGTTATATAATATTTAGCTCCAACTTTGGAATGTCGAAAGGCAAAAAACCAAGACACTTATTATGTTTTAACTAAAGTTGAGGAATCTAAATCACGATTGCTTGGTTAAAGGTAAAGACACGCGCTTGTGGAATTTGCTGCGATCACCGGGGTATTCAAAGAAAATATATGCGATATGCGATATTGCTGAAGGGCTAAATCCCCTGCGATATTGCGAAATATGTTCACGCAGGTTTTGCGATTTGCGATATCAGAAATTATTTGGTAAGAAACAGTGCAACAAACAAAGGATTAAACAAACTTTCTCTGCGATTTGCGACATGGCGATATGCGACACAACGAAATTCCTTGCGACACAGCGGAATTCTTTGCAAAATGTCTGCGAAATGTTGCTAAATGATTAGAAAAAATATTAATGCAAACCATATGTATTCTTTCTAATTCTTTTTAAAATTATAGTTTACTATGAAAGATTGTATTGCATGTAGTACAGAAAACATGTTGACGTAACATAATTATTTAGGGTTATGTGTTGCCAGGCCTTGAAAAATATATATAGTTTCTTCTAACTAAACACATTGTTTTTGAATTGCGAAATCGTATCACATAAGAGTCTAAATCTTTTCTATGTGTCGTCGGGTTATATTCTACCACCATGAGAGTCTATTGGCCTTTAAAACTAATACCACGCCAACATAGCTGATGTTATGAAATTGTTTAATTTAATTTAACTATCAATATACAATAAAATCTGCACAAAAAATCTAAGGATATTAGATACTAAATGCTATAATCATCCGAAAGTTTAGACACTTCTTTATAACATTAAGTAAGCAAGAAAATCATAAACTCAGAAAAGGCGTGGAATCTATGAGATAGCCGGGCAGAATAATCAACGACTACGTTTTGTTATATTCTTATCAATGATGCTGCAACAAAACTTGAAATCATGTCAATAATAAGTTCAGCCCAAAACCAGATCAAGATGATACGAACATATATTCATTCAATACATGTATGTATTGTGTGAAGGGTGTACTTTAATCACAACTGAAGATATATGTTTGTCTTGGTATCTATTGATCACTTCAATAAAGAAATACAGTAGATTCTCGTTAATTCGAACTCGTAGGGACCAAGGAAAATGGTTCGAATTAACCGTGGGTTCGAATTATCAGTATTTTGTCCTTTCGTTCACTATATAAATTGAATGTTATCTTTCAATGTTTATTTCAAATATATATTTGATGCATTCTTAAGCTTTTCATGCATGCTTATATTGTCATTAAGATTTCATTATTTGTAATAATAACCAATAATTTAATTAACAATTATTCATTTGGTTATAACACATATGAACACAAAAGTATGTATTCCATGTTCTATATAAAATTTGAAATTGAACCATGTGACACCAACTATTCAAGTCACCATTCGCATAACGAATTGCGATTATTGTCAACAATCAAAGGTTTATGTTGCCTTTGGTCTGTGTACTTTGAACCTTTGCTCCGAACCACTAGCATTCATCAATAGAGTTGAAAGCAAAGCATAGACACAATGGAGTAGAGGTATCATGGTAAATGCTGCTTTTGGTCTCTTAACAAATGACCTTTGCTTAAAACCAATACCACTCCACATATGGGTTCAAAGCAACCCATGTGAGACATGAAGTATTATCCTGATATGACAACAAAGACAAACCCTTAATCTGTGTTGACTTTTAGGTTGACCAAAATGAACTTCTTTAAGCTCAAATAGGCCGTGTTAAAACAATAAATTGTCTTATAAATAGTGAGTTTCAGGCTGAAATTAGGTTCGAATTATCCGTGTATTCGTTAATTCCAACTTTTACATGGGTTTAAATGGGAAAATTTGGCGGGACCGAAGGAATCAGTTCGAATTAACCGATAGTTCGAATTATCAGTGTTCGAATTAACGAGAATCTACTGTACATTTATTCTGCTTACTGCCCTAAACTTATAAATAAACTGGATAAGTTGAGAAAGCTACGTCATGCCGAGAAATATCAGACTTACTGTCCAAAATAATCAGACATTAAAGCCGATATAGCAATATCGCAGACAAATATCGCAAGCGCGTGAACATTCATATCGCATATCGCAAAAACCCCAAAAATATTCCACAAGCGCGTGTCCGTACCTTAAACATCATTTCAATATTCGCTGTTTTATTAACTCTCACATTCCAATATCTATCATAGGCCCTACAGGGCTAATAGTTTTCATAAAAGTTTCAAGCGATTTCAAAATATTGATATTACCACCAATAGGAGAAATCGACTTTATTGACATAATCGTCAACTTGATTTCGAAAACGAGGCTGAAATAAGTGGATATCGAAATGTCGAGAAAGTGGATAAGGTGCTTATGTGGTTTTGGAAGCACCGAACGCTTCCCTCGAATCCGGGTCAAAAAGTCTCCGGCCAAAAAGTTTCGAGCCATAAAGTCCCCAAAAGTGACACTATGTGCCAAAAAGTCCCCATCCAAATGTTTCAAATTATGTTTTTCTTTGGAAAATAATTTCTGGTTATTTCAAAGAAATCATTCTAAGTTAAGACATCAAAATTG
>LQRL01068549.1:45013-59228 GCA_001703475.1 Hydroides elegans | reverse complement strand
ATTTCTTGGGGTACAAAGTGAGTTGGGTCCCAAGAGGTTTTGCTGTCATTAACACTGACATAAAAAACTTTAAAAGGATGAAATCAATCAACGGATGACCCAAATAGCAGAGGGAAACATTGAACCGTTTTTAAACGCGCCGATAAAAAAATGACGCACGTTATTTCCTTAGCATTATTTGATGTAAAAATGTCAACAAAAAAGTACAAATTTTGTGTTCATGTAGGCTATATAATGTTTTTGCTAATATGTTTGATATACATGCAGAAAGAAAAAGTTTCAAAATATCAATCGAACATGATCAGTGACAAGCAATTATCATGTTTTATTGAATGGATGGCGTGTCGCAGGTTTTGCTAATGTGATAATATCAAGAGAAGAAATCTTCAAACGAAAGTCAAATTCGCTTTTTATTATATACATTAGGCTGCGGTTACACTTAAGTAAACAAAGCAGCTTTTCACGCGTCCTGTTTTTTGTCCTATGTTCAATAGCACGATCAACGTGAAACAAAAACGCAGTGCAACCACCCTTTATCTTTTATAGCTGCTTCGTATACTTCAGTGTAACCGCACCCTTATACAGTTGATATTTTTGTGTGTTTTAGACGTACATGCATCTACGAAAGAAAGAATTTTTAAACATAAAACGAATCAACTTTTTGCCAAATGCATATATTTTTCTGATTGATATTTTCTTGTTTCAGACGTGTCTTCAAAATTGTACCTAGACAGACTTCGGCGGAACTGGGGCTGGAACGGTGGGATGTGGAATCATGAATCGAGTCGTGAACGATCAAAAGGTAATCATCAAACATATTTCACGACTTTTGCCAAAAATCATTGCAGCCTGCGCTTATCAGATTCAAATAGACTACATGGTCAAATATGAACAAGTTTATTTTATTTTAAGAATATCTAGTTGGACCTGACTCATACATTAGATTTTGGTTCTCTACATATCGGTTATATAAAAAAAGAAGAAACAAATATGGTAGGCTATTTTTGTACATTAGCCGATCCACTAGAAACACTCAAACTGTAATGAATTCAGGCCATGGTTTTATGTACTTTTTATGTGCTGCATTGTTGGTAAATTTATCTGGACTATCTCATTGTTTTAAACTTATGTAGGATTTTATGCAAAAATGTTCTCGGAATGGTGTTGTTTTGTCGAGGTAATCCTATGACTTTGACTATTCACAATTTATATTTTGACTGGCATATTTCAAAGTCATTGTAATAGCAAATCTGGACCTTATATCATAATGCTGAACATAAGGTTAAGATGATACTATCAGTCAACATATCAATCTCAATCTTCCCGTCTAATTTTGGAAACAATTTGTAAAAAAAGACCTAGTATTTGTTCATAATAATATAAAAAAAACATCCATACGAAAAAATAACGAAGCAAAAACACAAATCCCCTTTCGATTGACTCAGTAACCCCAGACAGACAAATAAAAATCACTGTGATTCCGTAATCATTCTGTAATCATTTCTCATGTTACTTTTTTGCTCATTTCCAGACCAACACATCGTCTCAGAGATGCCTCAACACTTAGTGAGACATACATGCAGCATTTTTGGTTTTGTCGAACCCGGACCTCTATGATTAGAACGCTAGTGTTCGGAGAGCCAGGATAACAGGTTGGTGATTATATTTCTGGATGTTTATTTAATCTTTGTGATATCATCCTGTTACACAGGACCCCAATTCCATGATGGGATATAGGATATAGCTTGTCAATTCTGTCCGTCTGTACATGTACATGTATGTTCCCTTTCTTACCGGGCTGTTTATGTATGCGACCGTTCTATAAAGGACATAAGTTAAAACTCTGATGATTTATATAACCAGGGTGTGCCTCCTTTGTATTAACTAAGATAATTCTATAGCTATAAAAAAAAATGAAATTCATATTTTCTTTCTTGTGATATTTCTGTTCTTTTGACGAGGCCGGATGTGATTTTTCTGGAGACCCAGTTTTCCAGCCGTGCAAAAAGTTGATGCAATTATCGGAAATAGCTGTAGCATTAAGTTGTTAGCAAACGCACTAAATTGAGCATGAAATTGATTTCAAACTACTTTTCCCTGTCTTTATTTATTGGTTTTGACTTTGTTATGTTGATGACTCCCAGTATTTTTAGTGTTGATTGCATTTATTTATTTGACAACTCCCAGAGAGAAATGTCAAGGTTGGATTATATCTTCTTATTTCGAAATAAAATTTGCAAAAAGAAAGCAAAAAATCATATACTGTTTAAAGAAAAATCAAAGTGATGTTATTTTGAGTTTTACTGATCATACAAAAAAAAAAAAAAGAATTGCTCACAGTGAAAATATCTCGCCTATCCATTATTTTGACAAATGAACTCAACTAAATCACAAATTACCGATACAAATGATTTGCGGATCTCTGAACAATGGTCTGATAAGCTTGTTTCGTCTAAAAATATATTAAGTGTTTTATTATTATAATCTAAGTGCTAATAACATCACATTTAATTGCACTGTGTATAAGAGCATTCTAAGATAACAGCTCGGAAAGCTTTACAACAATAAATGTTTGACATCCATCCCTGAATGTGAAAGGATATGATTGAAATTATGACTATTCAAGGATATAAAAATAGGTTTAATTATAACCCATGGGTATTGAGGTACAATGATTCTTATTTAAGACAACAATGTAAACTGTAGTTTGACTAATAAAAATACATCCCCATTTTTTTAACAATAAATAATACACATGAAAACTAACGATCGCTTCCAAAATTGAAATTGTATGTTATATCGGAATAATAACGAGATATTTCGGGAGAATTGTATGAAATATAAAATCTTTGTAACATTTTTGATATACAGTTTTGTAATTATTTCCTAATCAGCCAAAAACATATGACCTACGGTACATATATTCAGTCGACACGAGTAAAATATATTTGTGAATTATGTCTTAAAGAATTAAAAACATTTTTAATGTGTGGGAGGTCCTACTTGAGTGTTAACTTAATAGGTTTTATTTACTTAGACGTCTCATTTAAATCCCCAACTTAACTTCATTCATTCCTCAAGACCCATTACAACATAACATAACTTCATGTATTCCCAAAGATACATTACATTTTAAAAGTCAAAGACTTTTATACACCATAATGCGCACCACCGAGCTAATAAATTTGAAATAAATGCCACAGATAATTTCCCACCACAATTGAGGGGGACACTTCACTTATATGGATAGCCTGGCGTTAAAGTCTTTTAGGTTGGTGGGTGAGGGCAATAAAGAGAATATATAATGTGTCGCGAGGGAAGTATTTTGTCACTACTGCCTCGTGCAAACGACTGGCAGAAAGGCAGTTAAAGGTGATAAATGTAGGGGTGCTTGCAACAATTTGCAAAGTTTTCTGAAGTAAAATTTGGACACAAAATATGTATAAAGTATGCAATACTTGTAGATGTGATAGTTTTTGTATTAAAATTTCGCTTTGGAACATTCTTGGACCGGTACAACTGTTTTGTGTGCTAATCGTTTTTAAATTATCATAACAATATAGGTGTAGGAATATGAATATTCTTATCGCACTTAAAGGCCAAATATATTACCGGCGAATCAAATTTCGAAGGATCAATTATTTTAGATTGATATATTCCAATTTATCACTGCTGTTTAGAAAACTAAAGAAGAATATATATCATTGAAGCCAACCTTAAATAATATTTTCTGATACGACATTTTTTCACATCCTGTCTCGTTTTAAATAATCCCTTATTGAAGTCGATTTAAATTCCTATTTTTAAGTCCCAAATCAATTCGTATTTTTCGCTGCTTGAATAAGTTTTGATAATATTATAAATTGAATACACTACATAACGATTAGAAAAATATATATTAAAGAATAATCAAGTTTTTAAGAGGAAAAAATGAATAAAGAAAGGACATATTGTGAAAGCATACACAAACTTTTAATGCATAATTGTGATGTCAATCTTGTTCTTGCACTGTTGTACACATTCCCCTTTTAGATGTTCGTTCACACGATTATTACACTTTTAACACACTCTCGACTTTATAGCAGCTCTCATTTCAAGCGGAATCGACTTGTATTGCGTTTTAAACTTGGCTGATGTAGAGAGGGTGATCATTGCATGTGAAATAAAATGATGAATTCGCGTTTTGAAATAAAATAGTTAATTCACGTTTGAAATAAAATAGTTAAATTCACGTTTGTCGTATTTCGTAGTAGTATGATATTTTGAAATAGGATTACTTTTTTACTTTTAGATAGTGATGAAATTGGTCATATGAATCACTGTATAAATCTATAGTAGCTCCTTTTACCAAGATTTCTCTGCTAGATAATGTGTAAAAATGTAGCAAAATACATTTTTTACTGCGATTATATATAAGAATTCACGTTAATATCGGAAGATTCATATTGAAATAGGATAGTTGTATCGTTGAATGAGTTTTAGCAATTACTGCGACATCGTCAAATCATTCTCTGTTGCGTTACAAGGAATCCTCTCTAGGTTGCGTGTTAGAGAGGAACAAATATTACGATGGAAAAAAATATGTAAAAGGAATTTTAAAGATGTATAAATATTTAACGTCCATGTGAAAAACGATACTTTTTCTCATGCCCCCGTTTAAAAAATATTGAAAAATGAAGTAATTTTTCAATGGTTAAAAAAATGACATGTTGAATGAGACAGGGACTTTGTTCGTTTATAAAAGGAAAGAATCACGCGCATAGCTTTTTTTCGTAAAGCGACATTAAATATATTTATTCTATTCGAGGACAAATTTATCGTGTGTGTAGAAAATAAAAATTCTCCTTTCACAGACTTGATAGGTATCAAATATTAACCAATTATTTTTGTTCTCGTAATTTTACTGCTTAAATTATTCAAACTATGTGTAATCATGAAAAATGTTGCTATTCAGTGAATGCGAGTTATACATTTAACATTAGAATTTGTAATATTTTTTTCTTCAGATTTTGCGAATATGGATTGGTGATAAAGACGTGAAAACTTGATCAAGTTTTCGGATTTAATCGACGACTTTCCAATAACAGGAAAGGAATCATAGAAGCGGTAACAAAAACAGGTTGGATATGTAGAATTTAAACGCGGAATATTAAGATAAAGGGATAATACTGTTGTAAAAATTAGATATATATGTATGGTAGGCCTATATAGGCATATAGAAGTATAAAAGCTTGCTAAGAAATATAAAGATCGCTAAATAAATATTCATTCTATCTTAATAGGGCTGCCACAAGAAAAAAAAACTAATAAGATGTAAAGATTTTTTTTTTATAATTATTCAAGCAAAGTTGAATTCAAGCTTATCAATATTTCATAATAAAGTTTATTCTAGATTAAGTTTCTCATTAAAATCAATGTTTCCGGTCGTTTGCTTTTACGAAGCTGTCGCATAAATTTAGTTTGGGTGTGGCGACTTACATTACATCGTTTCATATATCATAGATAAACATGTAGCATGAATGTTAAATCTTTAGTCAATATAGGCCTACATAACTATCCAGACAGTTAAATACCTTCACTTTATTAGCCACGGCTTGCTACTACAAGCCGTGGTTTGTGCAATCACTCTTCGTTGTTTAGTTAGTTAGTTAGTGGGTTAGTACGTAAACACTTGTCTCTCCAGTGCTTCTTCTATCACAGTTCTTGACCGATTTGTATCAAACTTTTTTTGAGGCATCCCTAGATGGTCGTTCGTATAGGGTGTGCTTATATAAGCAATTGTGCTTATATAAGCATGTTTAAAAAATCAAAATATGTCTTGGTAATGATAGTTACATGTGCGCTTCAACTGATGCAGTGAGCGATAATGTAGGATTTTATATTTTTCACATAACTTTAAAGACGCGTAATTATGTAACGTTGCAACAGCTGAAATCTTGTTATTGACAGGCAATGAATGCAAGATTACATTATCATATTAATTAAAAAGACGGGTATTTAATCCATCTGTAGCCAAACATCACTTACAATGCATTCGTTTGTAATCTTAACATGGCTACGATGGACACGGCCTTCGATGGAAAGTTTGAGTCTATGTCCTCATCTTGTGTTAGTTTTACGTGATTAAAATGTTCCAAAGAAATTCGATCATGATTCCGCCTTTTGATTATAACTGTTGATTTATATTATCAATACACTGTTGATATTGAATTTATTTTGATGATGGGAGAGTGTGATATTAATTTCAAGTAAATTTATTGTATGAAGTTTCAGCTTCAATGCTCTGACGTTCAGTGTTTAGGGCACATTTCCACAAAAATAGGGTCTGATTAAATTATTATTTTTTTCTTGTTTTCTTGCCAGATTTATTTATTTTATATTTTGAAGTAATTACTAAAGTCTTGTTTTCGTTAAGATCCCTACGAAATAGCGACATTGTAATTTTGATATTTCGAGCATTCAGTCAGCCTTCAATGGAAAACTCAAGTTAAAGTGAAAATCGAAAATTCCGATTCATTTTTAGTTAAATGGCGCCATTGAAAATTATATTCGTTTAAGTTGTCTACCTATGATATAGTTAATATGTTGTTCAAAATCATTTGGTGAATAACTTTCCGATTTTCAGATGAAAACAGCTCGAAGAAACTATTATTGTGCTCAATATGGAAATGG
Organism: Hydroides elegans; assembly: GCA_001703475.1. Classification (NCBI taxonomy): domain Eukaryota; kingdom Metazoa; phylum Annelida; class Polychaeta; order Sabellida; family Serpulidae; genus Hydroides; species Hydroides elegans. The sequence continues at coordinate 52,556 of LQRL01068549.1, read as the reverse complement.
TTGATTGATTTATGAACAAATTCTCAACTTGTCGAAATTAACTACCCCTTCGTTTTGAGTCATGCCAATGCAGGTTCCATTCGCGAAAAATGGCATTCACATATAAGCGTATAAAGCATCGCAAGATGTGGCACACTGTCCTTGGACAGTCTTGTATGGATATTTCAATAACCGGTATAAGGTATAAGGTGTCCATCGGCTGGTTGAATTTATGCCGCAAGGGGACACAAACATGTATTATCAAATATACAGCTGTAGATGTAAATGTATTATTAATTTATTATATAAACCCCAGTGGAACAATTCCGCGGGCCGATGAACGCACCTTTAAGATAATAGACACAGATAAACATGAGCCCTTATGGTGACTCAATATATCAGAAACAATAATGTATTTTTTGTGTTATTAAAAGTGGCCAAAACTACCTGTACGTATAACATGATAACTTGAGCATCCACCACATGCGTTGCTTGAAATTCACCTTTGGATAGTAAATATTATTGCTGAGAAAGTTAGCTACCACACATATGGATATTTTTACTTGGTTGTGCGAAAAGTATGCTGCGATTATTAGACATTCATTTATCAAACAGAAATAGCGCATCAGTTTGGTTAAGCGGAATATGTTAGTCATGGACCTGATAGATCTAACACGTGGGGAAAGAGGATATAAGATAAAACTAAATAAGCATCAACAGTTATGTTTTGGATATGCATTAAGGATTTGGTGACATCGTGAAAGCACATCTAAATTCGATATTCAATTCACAATAATTACTAAAAGGATAAGGGTTAACTGTAAATTAAGCATTAACTTTGAAACAGTTATATTTTTAGAAATGTGTCGAACGGTTGTTCATTACAGCAAATAACTCACGGATAACACTGATTAACTATCATGTTTAAGGATGATGTGTAAAGCATATTATATTGTATAAGAATATTATTATATTTATATAAGTATATTGTATATAAGTATACAAAATACGATAGGATACCTCTCACGTTTACTTTTTAAACATTCTATCAGGTGTATAAAGTAAGCAGAAACCCAACACATCATGCAGTTTCTCCCGTTGCTATGGCTGGGCTTGGCGTTGCTAGGCACCGTCTCGTCGCGTAGGCAACAGCGTCCGAACCCGTATCGCAACAACGGGCAACGACGAAGTGAAAAACCGAACATCGTGTTTATCATCACGGATGACCAGGATTCAGAATTAGGTAAAAAATGAATTTGTTTTGCATGTAATAATTTTTTTCGACAGTTCTGATTTCTATTTCCATATTTCGTTCATCATTTTCACAAAATGATATGTATTACAAAGCCGATTGATTTGATTATGTTTTAAGAAATGTTCAAAAACTAAATCATGCGGTATGCAGTCTAGAAGTATCAAAGTAAAGTGTTAATGGCTTTTTTTGTTGAAACAGATTGATTGAATAAAACTGATCACTATTAAATCAGTGTTAATTTATTGATAAGGGAAACCGCGTTGAACAGCAATTTTTGAAGTAACCACAGTACATACATCTTAATTCGCATGTCTCATTATACAGTGTCTTATTTCACCGAGAAAAATGCATACCTTAGTCTGGGTGTAAAGTTAGTGGGTTCACTTTTACTTGCCTTCACCAAAACAATTATATTTTAAAATATTTATAGTGGAAATACTAGTATAATTATTGGAAGAAAATTGACAAAGTTACAGTTTATGCATGCAAATATCAACAGCTTATCAGCTAAATATTCGAAAGATAAAAAGTCTCAATTTTTCATTTAAACAAAAAAATGCCGGTAGTGCCCCGTTGCTTGAAAAATGACAACTTTGAAGCACATCCGATTCTATACAAAGACACTTACTTCACGTTTAAAAGATCGGTTTACAACTTTTAATTTTGCTTTTCCATTTTTCTGTGCTGACATTCAATTGAAAAGTATTCGTCAATCTGAAAAAGTTTTGGTTACAATTTATTGAGTAAATTTAAATTCACGATATCATTTTTGCACCCTTAGTTAAACGTCAATTAAAAATACAATTAGCTACAAGTTCAAATATTAAATTGCATCTCGAAGCTCCTTTACAATGAACAAGTGCGTTCATTACCCTTTAAAATATTTTTTTTATGTCAGACGAAAGAATATTGTTCCTTGAAGAAATTTGGCTTGCTTGAATTTTAAAATAAAGATTCGTTAAACATATTGAAACATCTTGAAATGTCACTGACTAAGATACATCACTTCAGTTTCTTTTGGCCAGAAGAAAATGCAAACAAAATGTATCTTCTCATGTATGTTAAACCTTGTTTGAAAATCATGTCGTTACGTTTTTTTTTCTCTCGACTGTTCATTTAGTGAAGTGATGACTTGAAAATGATTTTCAAATCTTAATAGAATCTAGTCTTGTTTGTGTTGTTACTTAAACATTTTTCTCAAAAGCTGTGACAATGTTGTTGAAATCTGAACGTCATGTTTTTCATTTTTGGAAAGCCCAGCCCACTGGGCTTTCCTTTGTAATAACGTTTTGCCAGTTGGCTCTTTCTTGTGGAGATGACCCATATTCCTTCTAAAACATGTTTGTATCCCTTTTTTACAAATGCTATTTTGGGTTTTTTTCCGATCAAAGTATTTATAAATAGCCAATGAAATTTCAGGATTTGGTCATGTGGCTGATCTGTGCCATATGTTTGTCATACTTTTATTCATAAAATCACAAGGGAAAATCTCAAAACTGGTATCTTGTTCAAATTCGTTGAGTTTTTGAAGAAAAAGATTTAAAAAATCAACTTTTGTAATACGGGCCCACAGTTGTATGTGATTAGAATCTAGGCGTACACAATCGTATTTGTCCACCATCCCTGCATGTAGGACACAAGCCCCCTGAATTTTTCAGCTAGGACCGAAGCCCCACGAGGCTTTGAAACACATATTTGTCATACTTTATCCAATATTTCAATGATAAATAATTATTTAAGCTAACCAATAATAGATGAGCAACTTACAACGACTAGGAGCACGTTTCTCTTCAAACGTTCGTCTTACTTAAATGATCAGATTCGCCATTTGCGTATGCGGATGTAGAGCTTTTGTATTTCATTACAACATTAACTCAATAATTGGAGTCAGTGATGTTAATAAAGTATTTTTATAGTGTCTTTGTTTAATAAAAGTGATTGTTGATATTGATTATAACCTCACAACAAAACATTTTTTTTGTCCATAGAAATAAAAAAAATATTTATTACCGTCTTTTTCAGTAACGGGGCTCTTGTCCTAGTAGCCAAAACAGGGGGGATTGTGCCCGCGCATACATAATCCATAGCGTCATTTTCACACCAACCTGGTTTTACTAGTGTTTTCAACCACAGTCCGCAGTCCGGTAAATCACAGATTGAAGAGTGTACTGGAGGTATACATCGAAAATATAATATAAAATATCTATCTTTTTCTGTTAGGGTTAGGCACTAATTCACTAAATATCTTTCATTAAGGAATGTTATTAAAGAATCTTAACTAAAAAATCATTTAGAATGATCCTCCCGCCAACCCCCACCCTAACACCCATACTAGGATATTTTGACTTATTGATTCTTGAAAAATGATATTATGGTGTGTAAAATTACTATATAAAACACCAAGTAAAAAAACTTTACTTGAAGTATAGTATACTTCACATATACTCTTCAGACTGTGATTTACCAGACTGCACCACAGTCCACTACCCTCGCTTACAAATGCTTGAGGTGGTTTATGATATTTTGATGGTCTCACTTGCGTTGAAGTTCTTTTTTCATCCATGTATATTTTGACCGAATTTGAAGACGAACTAGCCCCTCTCCCTCTCCCTCTCAAGAAAAATGCCTTACCCCCTTTTGCCCTTCTGGGAACTCTTGTTTCGGTATAAAAACGACCCCTTTCGGTGAATATTCCCCCGATAGAGCTATTTTATATAAATTTATAAACAAATAATGAGAAATAATTATAGGGTAGCCTTAACGGTATTCTTAATATGCTTAAGGGACATTACAATATTGTTAAGGATCAAGTATATTTAAGAACGAAAGTAGACACCGGCTTGAAAACTCCATCACCAAAAATCATTGTTAACCGTATCTAACCTTTGTTTAGTTTAAAGCCGATTAACTGCTCCTGTATATCACACACTCTCTATCCCTCCTCCCCTGTTACGACTGCTTACATTTGAGGGCTTTCTTTGCTTTTGGTTCTATACCGGGAGCTCATTGAATGAGTCTTAAAAGCTCCCGGAATGCGTCTGAAAAGCTCCCGGTAAAGAACCTTGACAATAGCATTAAGCTTTAGTACATTCTCTCTCTTTCTCGCTTTCGCAGTAATCTAGGCACTGCTGCAAAGCATTCATTGAGCCTTATTATGTCATCATATTCATATAGAAATGCATGGCTAGACTTGCAAGAACATCAATCGAAGGAGCAAAATTTACCAAGTATAGTAAGCTTGTACCCCTTGGAGCATAGGGCCATATTATTAAAAACTATACATGTATTTAAATCAAGAATAAATGCAAAGTCGAGGAACTAAAGGCTTGCTCTCTAGCCTGCGAATAAATTGTGCCGACTATGTGGGCTTTCCGCCGGAGCTTTTAGCCCTTGTTCATATACTTCGTTCGGTTGACGCATAATTGGAGGGTATGCATAAAATTTGGTCATAATAAATAATGTAAATGTTAAACCTTTTCGAATGTTCATAGGATATAAACATAGAAAATACTGTGGATTAATTCCGCGACGTTTCTATAAGAAATGTTGCTAAAGTGAAATTTTAAACTCTAAACGAACTTAAGTGTTGTTCAAAAGGGAAATTTAAAACATTTTAAATTAAAAAAGATTAAAATGTACTTGATGTTTAACCTCTTTAAAATCCCAGGCCTTTTTACGTCGTGCGAACGTTGAGCTTAACTCATTGAGCACACATAATAGAAACATTACATGGTTCAGTATTTAAGAAAACATATGTGCTGAATACATTCAAGGTAACCAGGGCTTTGAAAATTGAAATATGAAGAGAGATTTCAAAAGAAAGGACTTTGACTTGTTGCTTTTTGCGTGTGTTGTACGCATAGATGGGTAATAAAGCGTATGTTTTGAGGTGGGCAATTAAATTATATACAATTGACATCTGCATATTACTTGTGCTATTAAAGCATTTATAGCCCAGGTTCCACTAAACCGTGGGTTTGAAGGCGCAAGTTTGATTCATTAAATGGCACTCGTGCTCAACTCTATATCTAGATGTAACACTTATCAAAAACATCTACTCGAGACACGTTCATTATTTTGATGATGGTTTGATCCATACAGGCTCACTCGAAACCGCTTTCGCTCATGTATTGGTAGAATGGATAAGTTTTACGGAAGGTTTTAACGTTCCATAGGGTGACTGTTCATTTGTCCGAAGGTTCGGATGTCCGAAGATCCGCGGTCGTCCGAAGGTTTATCCAAAACTACACGAAACTTGGCAAACAATAATTTTTTTAATCATTGATATGTTCTCCAACCCCTCTACCCGATCGTCCCCCACCTTAAGGAAAAGAGTCCCAAATAGTTTTACATACTCACATTATGACCAATGGATCACTGCTGTTAGTCACATTTTCTCAACCTCAGCCCCTAACATCTTCATATTTTGCTGATTCTCTACTACTAAAGATATTATTCAGGCACAAAGTTTATTAATTCTAATAATTTTACGCTACGGACCTAATGTCTCTCAAAATAGAATAAAGAGGGCTTCTCAAATTTATTCTGTTCTATTAAATGCCAGAAGGGGATTCATTTAAGTGGATTCCTTTTTTTGTCTGACTCCATGACCATTAAACCATGACACCAAATAATTATTTTAAAGATAGAACCGCCTTTACATTATGCTAGGTCTGTCCCCGGATGACATTTTGGATTCCGGTACGTTCACATAAGAAAAGCAAAAGTTCAATTAAAACAAGTTAACAATAGCACAAAAAGCCAATAAGATTATGCAAATCATTACCTATTATTTTAATTGGCTTGATCGTTTCAATTAATTCTGTTGTTTTGAATTCAATTATGTTAAATCAGGTGATGAATGCAAAAAGTTAAGTCATTTTCAAGACAATTGTACCTATCTTAATATCATGATATTTCTTATAGTTTTGTCATGCAACAAATCTGAATTTACATAATTGATCAGTACATTTATTCTAGACAAATAATGAAAACAAACAGGGTTCTATCCTCGCGGCTCACACCTCAATAGCCACTATGCAAAAGTGTAAATTGACATAGGCAGTCACGGGGCAGTCACATATTTTAGTGGATTTCTGTTCTTCTAAGTTTGCAACGGCCAAGACATTCGAAGAGTAATTAATTTCGCTTCTCTTCTTTGTGGGCGAGCCTTATGAAACAACCGGCCGTTATATCAAATGAACAAGTTGTCATTTTAGTCCAAATGCTATCGCTTCATGTAAGCCTACTGCACAGGTTCTTTAAATATCATGCAAAATGGACAGTTTGTTATTTTGTCATATCATTATTATTAATTTTGTCATATAATTATTAATTATATTTTCCAATCTATTCGTTTTCTGTCGCAGGTTCGATGAACTTCATGCCCAAAGCTCTTCGCTACCTGCGAGACGAGGGTGCTCACTTCCACAACGCGTTTGTCACAACACCCATGTGCTGTCCCTCTCGCTCTTCTATGCTGACAGGGATGTATGTGCATAACCACCACACGTTCACGAATAACCACAACTGTTCGTCGCTCTACTGGCAACAGCACTTCGAGGTATGAGTCTATAAATCTCCTCTCTCTCTCTCTCTCTCTCTCTCTCTCTCTCTCCCTCCCTCTCTCTCCCTTCCTCCCTCTCTCCCTTCTTACCCTCTTCTCCTCTCCCTCCCAGGGAGTGTTGTTCCCGAGTGTTGTTCCCTCCACTGACAACAACACTTCGAGGTATGAGTCTATCACCTCTCATAACTTCTCGTCAAATCCCTAATCCCCAGTTTCACTGCCGTCCCAACATCCCCATTCATAAACTAAATAATAGCCGCATTTAGCTCCTTATTGGTTGCTTAAAATATCAAAGAAATATGAATCCTGATAACGTATTATTATACCAAATTTTGATCGTTTCGTTAACATAATCTTAAACTATAGCCTGATTGCGTTATCAATATTGTTTCTAAGATTTTGTAGTTCTTCGTCAAAAGGCTAGAAGTCTATGGTCTCAAGCTGTATCGAGTTATTTTCTAAGTGAACTCACACTTCTTTCATCTATGCTCCGTATTTATAATAGTTTGAATTATTTGCAGGTGCGCAATTTCGGTACTTACCTTACGAACGCCGGGTACCGAACTGGGTTCTTCGGCAAGTACCTAAACGAGTACCAGGGTACTTACATCCCACCAGGTTGGACCGAATGGGTTGGATTAATCCGAAACACGCGTTTCTATAACTACACGCTCAACTTCAACGGAGAGCATATAAGACATGGCAGTGATTATACGAAGGATTATTTGACAGATATTATTGCC
>LQRL01068549.1:30275-40679 GCA_001703475.1 Hydroides elegans | reverse complement strand
CTTCAGAAAGAAGTGAGTGATGATGCAAGATGTTACTCTGTTTTTCTTTCATCACATGATCTTGTTTATTCGCAAAATAGTTCGTCATTTCCAAGGTTGAGTTTAGTAAAAACTGACAATCCTGCATATACAAATTGTTGAAGTTCACGGGGGATCCAAGGTCACTGACCTTCTAGTTGAATTATTAATAGTTTTCTCTTGATTGATGTTTGATTGTCTATATAGTACTTCATAACAATGTGTAGGCTGAATGATTTTACTTTTCATTTGCGCTTAGTTACGGCGTCGGCAACAACCTGAAGAGAAAGCGGGCCTGGAGGGATACCTTCCTTGTAGAACGCGGGTTTGTTTAAAATTTTATTTTTTCTTAATATCTTCATTCTATGTCCATTTATAGTTAACTATGTCCACATGCATGATAGTTGTAATATTCACGGCCTTATATGTGTAGTCATGCCGAAGGATATGTGTAACAAAGTTCCAGTGTTGATCTACGTGTACATTTAACAAATATACCGATTGAGACAAATATGCAAAGTCTTTTTATGCGACATGAGGCAGCACATTTCGACAAAGCTCGCAATAATATGCAAAAAAAAGTTGAGCTCCCTCATTCCGTCTGTTGAACCCTTATCCAAGAATTATCGAATGCTACTTTCAGACCATTGTGTATTCTTATATCATCTGTTCTATATGTGTCAAATAGTATTTTCTTGTCTAATCAGAAAGGTGACAAAGAAGAAGATGAAAGAACGGGAACGTATGGAGGCAGACCGAAACCCACTTCAACAGCTCAAGAAGAAAGAACAAAGACTCGAGTTGCAATGCCAAAAGGCAGAGTTTACTGGACCATGCAGTCCAAACCAGGTATGGACTCGAAACAGATACAGACCATATATCACTTCCGCCTTCAAGACCCCCTCCCCCTACCCTGCTCGTAACCTAACGCATATTGTATATCAAAATGCCATCTCCCATATCCCACACCTGTTTGAAAGTCTCTATCCTCACAGCAACCTCCACTTAAATAAGTGGATAAGTCAATCACGGCCAAAATATACTACAATTTATTATCAGTCATCTTTGAAATAGAATATGTACTAATAAAGTCTTAATCTGTCCAGTTTTACCTAGACAGTTGTAATATATATAATAAAAGTAGGATATAAGTACCCAGGAAGTCCAAAGGGTTATACTTCAATTGAAGCAATAAAACGTACCAATTTGTTTCCTCATTTAGGAATGGGAATTTCGCCAGAAGCCTGAAAATACACTATTATCACGCGATATGAAATTATCCGGATTCTGTTATAAGTTTATCTTATTGAAAAGAAAATATAAAAAAAAAACAATTATTTATTTATTGTTTAACCAGATAGGAATGGTAGCGTCGCCGCCGGTCCGACGATACTTTAAACGACGTGATCTTATACGGCATGATAGATCTTCTCCCACATATAAGTTATATATTCATTTATTGAAAACGTGACTCAATGTATTTACTTTACATCTTTCTTGTACCCGAAACAGGAATGGGAATGCCGCCGCAAGCCCGACGGCACACTGCGCATGCACAAATGTCGCGGCAAGGCGTCCTATCGACTTCCGCCTGATGACGTAATGATGGATGACGTCATTGATTCAAGTGATGACGCAATAGCGGAAGTGACGTCATGTGATTGCTCCCAAATGACGTCAATGACGCGCAGTGAGCGACGTCGGCAGCAGCAGTTCCTTGCGGATCATGTTCAAGCTCGTAAGTAGCGTTTAAATTGTGGTATATAATTAGTAAGGTACATGTTTATTCTTGTGTGCTACATACATGTTATGAGGAAATGATTATGGGTTATGTGTAGAACAGTGCGGTTTGTGTTCGAACTCAGATTGTCTTTGTTCCCAGATTGTTACTTTGATTACTTGTAGTTAAACAAGAAGGCCCAAACCAATCGGTTGGTTATGACTACGAAATGAAACTAATTTCAAAAGTCACCATTCAAAAGAGCAATATTTTATTTATATCATACAATTCAACCTTTAATATATTAACCAATCAACAACGTAGTTCCAAATCAGTACTTTTCAACTATTTCTGCAATACAATTATTTCGATAACCTTCCTTAAACAGTTGACTTAGTCTGATTTCTTTTTATCTTTTGCTGATGGCTTGCAAATAACCCTGAAAATCAATTTCAATATAAAATATATCGCAATAAAAACACCAACTATACAAATACCAATAACTGCAAAAATATCCAACATATACAACTCATAAATCGGCATATCGATAGATGCCGGTCGCAGGTGCTCTCCGCCATATTTCATCACGTGTTCAATCGCGTTAGCAACCGTTTCGCTTGGCAACGGACGCTCCTTGATGATGCTTGACACCTTCCTTAGATTCTTCTTGATCGATTCATCTCCTAGTACAAGTTTCATTGTATCAACCAACTGTTCGACTGTGACTATTTTTATATTCAAGCGTTTTCCGAAGCCAAACTGCTCCATAACAAAAGCATTTCGGGGTTGTTCCGCAAAAAGGGGAAAACCAATTATGGGAACTGTATGGTACATAGCCTCGTGTAGACCGTTGCTACCGCAGTGTGAAATGAAGAGCTTGGTTCTATTATCGCCCATTAAATCATTCTGAGGTAACCATGGTGACGCAATGATATTCTTCGGTAGCGTGTATTTGTCTGCATTGGGAAGTTTCCACACAAAGGCATGTTTAGGAAACTGTCGAAAAGCGTCGATGAAAACGCTCACGAATTTCTCTGGCATTTTGCCTGCGGAAGAACCAAACGACATGACAACAATATCATTGGTCCATTGCAGTTTCCTTGACAACACGGGTAGCAACGGTTGCGAGGGCGCGAAATTCACGCCGGCCGTAGTAACCACGTGAGGCATGGTGGGGGAGGGGTATTCAAGGAGATAATCGCGATGTATCACATATAACTGCGCTTGTTTACGGAGCTGTCGCCATGAAGATAAATCTGGTGCGAATTCGTTCAGCAAGGTCGTGTTACGCTCGGTGACTGAGAACGGGGTGCTGAAGACGATCATAAGAAAAAGCGATGTGAGTTTCTCGCTAAACGACATACGGTCCGTAGCTTGCTGTGAGTACGAAGGCATAAACGAGGGAAGATACGGCACTCCGATATCGATGTTTTGAATGGAATCCGATTCTGCCGCAAAGGGTATCTTGAGATGATGCGGTAATAGAGCGAGGCAAGATCCAAGAATGAATAAATCCACTATTGCAAAATCGAAATCGAGTTGTTTGACCTTTGTCATGAAGTCAGAGTCATGAAGCATCGAATCGCAATGCTTAAAGCATGCCGACATAGTAGGGTCCAAGGTCACAGATATATCAAAATCATCTTTGAACACATCCTCCTCAAATAAGGTATTATAATCAGGCGATTCCATAAGCCCCTCATTGTTCGCCACGTTAAACGTGAGTATTTTCAATCCTTTCTTTTGTACCATCGACGTCAAGCTACTTCCTGTTGGTAAAACGACATAGACGTCGTGTCCACGTCGCATGAGCTCCTGTCCCGACGTCGTTATTTGCATGACGTGGCTGCCTTGCAAATGTGCTAGTAGCAGAATGCGCTCTGATCTGACTCGTGCTATAAATAGCAATGATACGGTGGCGACTAAACATGTGTTGATTATGCTCATTTTTGAATCACAGTTAACCATGGTTGTATCCGAGATGTTAAAATTCAAGATGTAGATATATTTATAGTTCTTAAAACTTTACTGATTTATTGTTTCATTTTTTTTTTCATTTTTCTTCATTTAATTTTATTCCATTTCTTTCATTTTTTATTTAAATCTTCATATTTGTCTTACTTATAATGTTTTGCCCCGCTTTGGATTGACACTTGAGTCTTCACTCATGAAGATGACTTGCGTTTTGAACGTGATAGTTTGAACTACTTAGTGTATTTTTCTAGTCATTAACCTCTTCACCACATGATAGTATCCGTAAAGAGGAGAGAGAGTCATTAAATGTGATCTCGAGTGATAATGAAGTGTAGATTATGTGTTTGGTATCTCAGATGTTCAAGGGTTTGGACATAGGCAGTTATCTCTCGGTCTGTCTGTCTGTCTGTCTGTCTGTCTGTCTGTCTGTCTGTCTGTCTGTCTGTCTGTCTGTCCCCTTATATCGTTTTCTGGATCCCTGTTTTTTATGCGTCATCGTGGCCTATTTTTTATGAGATAGTTTTCAGAATAAATGAAAATGTCAGAAAACAAAGACCAATATTGCGTTTGGTCTAAGGCTTTCCGATATTTCCGGAATTTTACGTAAAACAGATTTGTTCCTAGCTCTCACCCGAAAACCGATCGAACCAATGGTAATTCGATTTATTCTCAGAGACAATAAAAATACTAAAATAAACCAACTAAAAACAACAAAATCAAATTTTATTAGAACGATGTTTTATTATTGAAATATAATTTGTCCTTATATATAATTATTTTTATCGATTTTTCCCCGTTGTTGAAATCTCACTTCTAACATAACTTAGTCAGATTTCTCCTTTTCACTTGACGCCGATTTGCAAATCGCTCTGAACACAAATTTCAGAAAACAGTTAAACATAACCAAAATACCTATCAAACATATCAAAATCACTGCTAATACATCCAACATATACAGTTCATAAAGTGGCATATGAATGGAAGCCGGTCGCAGGTGCTCCCCGCCATATTTCATCACATGTTCAATCCAATCAACAGTCGTTGTCACGGGCAACGGGCGGTCTCTAAGCATGCTGGATACTCGCTGGATATTCCTTTGTATATCTGCATCATTGAGGATCCGTGTTATTGTGTTGGCTAGTTGGTCTGCGGTTACTGTCTTGATATCCAGTTTCAAACCATAACCGCGCGTTTCTAGTTTAAACGCGTTGTTTGGTTGTTCAGCGAATAAGGGAAAACCGAGTATCGGTACGGCATGATAGAAAGCTTCGTTGATTCCGTTGCTTCCACAGTGTGAAATGAATAGTTTGGTTCTTGGGTCGCCTAAAATGTCATTCTGTGGCAACCATTTTGACGCGATTACGTTTCTTGGCAACGTGTATTTATGCGCGTTTGGAAGCTTCCATACGAATGCAAAATCGGGAAACTGTTCAAAAGCGTCAATGAAAATTCGCACGAATTTATCCGGCATGGTTCCTGCGGCAGAACCAAACGAAATAACAACGATCTTGTCAGTCTTATTAAGCTTCTCCATTAAATCCATAGGCAGTGCTTTAGCTGGCCCAATATTAACTCCAGCAGTAGTAACCACATTAGGCATAGAGGGCGTATGAAAATCGAGGAGATAATCTCGATGCATAATATACAACTGCGCATGCTTGCGAAGTTCTCGCCATGACGTCACTTCCGGGTGACCTCCGAATTCCCCTAGCAACGTCGTATTCCATTCGCTGAACGTATACGGAGAACTGAACATCAAAAAGAAAAACAGCGATGTCAATTTTTCACTGAATGACATACGGTCTGTGGCTTCCTGTATTGTAGCAGGCATGAATGATGGTAAAAACGGAATACCCATGTCCGAAAGGGGTATCGTGTCTGATTCAACCACAAAGGGTATATCAAAGTGATAAGGCACTAATGCAATGCATGTGCCTATGATATTAGCATCCACGACGGCCATTTTGAAATCCAGTTGTTTGACCTTGGCCATAAAGTCAAGGTCATGCAACATAAGGTCACAGTGCTTGAAACAGGCCACAATGATATCGCGCCAATACTCCGGGTCCTTCTCTGATTCCGCAGCAAAACTCTCCTTTTCAAGAAGCATATTAATCTCATCCGATTCAAGCAGACCTTCCGTCGACGCCACGTTAAAGGTCAGCAGTTTCAATCCCTTGCTTTGTACCATATGTGTATGGCGACTTCCCGTCGGTAGAACGAAATAAACGTCATGGTCCCTTCGTTGGAGTTCTTGGCCCGTAGTGGCTATCTGTAAGACGTGGCTGCCCTGGAGATGGGCTAATAAAAGGATGCGCTCTGAATGCACGATTAGGGTGCATTGTGAGAGAAGGAATAGCGTGGTGGCGATCCAATACATGTTGATGTTAAAGCGAAAGAGATGACGCGATTTTGTGGAATTTAAAAGCAACTGCGATATCCGAATATTAGTTCATGTTGATGTTGAAGCGTAAAGACAAGCACAGAAATCGCATTATCCGTTAGTGTTTTTCTTTGACAATGTTTTAGATATCTGATTTCATTGTGTGTTAGTCCTATTGAAAAAGACCATCATAAATATCTGTAAGTACCATGAAAATGATGTCCTCGTTTTTCGTTAACAATTTTTTTTTTAAATCTGAATACAAATTTATCGATATCTCACATTTCTATTTTTTCTAGTTAAAAACAAGTGTATTGATCCGAGCAGATTTATCAGCATCATATATTAGTCAAAGTTTTAGTTGAACCTATTTTTGGCCGATACTTGTCACTATAACTGTAGCACGTAGATATGGGATCGTTATAAATTTTCATTAAGTAGGATATGAACATGTCTGGATTAGAGACAAGAAGTCATACATGTATATGGCGCAAAGTCGCTCTTCATATTTGATAAGTTAAGTACACAAACTACAAAATATAAATGCTTATATATGCCTGTACATACAGACTGTATACACATACATATTGTATATGAGCGGCGGTAGGAAATATGTACATGTAGCTTTGACCTCTCCACTTTCAAATGTTAAAATTGTTAGGGATCGCGTAACCCTTTTGTTTTTATCAGCAGATTGTGATTGCATTTCATGTTAACCTAAAACATTGTATCATGAACGTGAAATTGCTTTTAAATTTTGAAAATGAAAAATAATTAAGTTGATAGGTAAAATATGCTACAAGAAAGCGAGCTTATTAAATTGCGATCCAATTAGAAAGGCTTCATTTGTATTTATCCAACCGAGAAAGCAATGTGATAGCATATGACGAGTTCCAATTAGAGCGTAAATTAGAAAAAAAATGAAACAATAATTGGTGAATGGTATAAACATTTTTTATTTATAGTTACAAACAATATGAATGTATCAAACCTTTTCGGTTAAAAATAGCAGGTATAAAATGGTTCTGGTTAAAATACAAAATTACTCCGCTTTTATCTTCTTTCTAGTAGACCCTCCACATATCATTCTACATAAGCACTTTATAACCACATATATAACGAATAGAACACTCATAAAACCAAGCAATATCACAGCCAAAATATCCAACATATAAAGCTGATACATTGGCATATCAATGGAAGCCGGACGCAGGTGCTCTCCGCCATATTTCATCACGTGTTCAATCGCGTTAGCAACGGTTTCACTTGGCAACGGACGCTCCTTGATGATACTCGACACCTTTTGCAGCCTACTTATCATGTTTTTGTCATTTAGCACTTTTCGCATTGCCTCAGCTAATTCATCGCCTGTTACTGTTTTGATATCAAGATGTAGTCCGAATCCCTTTTTCTCCACATTGTACGCATTCGATGGTTGATCAGCAAAAAACGGAAGTCCAACGATAGGAACCACGTGATAAAAAGCCTCGTGGATACCGTTGCTACCACAGTGCGATATAAAGAGCTTCGTCCTATTATCGCCCAACAAATCATTCTGTGGTAACCATGGCAACGCAATGACGTTGCTAGGGAGTTTGTATTTTTCAGCGTTAGGCAGTTTCCAGACAATTGCGAAGTCAGGAAAACGAGCAAATGCCTCAAGAAATGCGTTCATTTGTTTTTCAGGTAGCTTACCTGCAGAAGACCCGAATGAAACCACTATGATTTCATTAGTCCATTTCAGTTGACTTTCCAAGTCTTTAGGCAGTGGTTTCGCGGGCACGTAATTGATTCCCGCCGTATTTATAACATGTGGCATCATAAGCGGTGGGTAGTCGAGTAGATAATCCCGATGAATCACATATAAAAGCGCTTGTTTACGGAGCTGTCCCCATGATTCGATTTCAGGTGCGAATTCCTCCAAAAGGGTTGTATTGGATTCATGGAGCGCAAACGGGGAACTGAACGTGATCATGAAAAACAAAGATTGCAGTCTCTGTGTGAAGGTCATACGGTCGGTTGATAGCGCAATGGGACTCGGTATGATAGATGCCACATACGGAATCCCCATGTCCCATAATTGAATTGAGTCTGACTCAGCAACAAATGGGATATTCAGATGATGCGGTACCAGCGCTAGACATGTACCGAGCAGAAACAGATCCACTACAGCAAAGTTGAAATCCATCTCTTTGACCTTGGTCATAAAATCAAGGTCATGCAGCATCAAATCACAATGCTTTGTGCAGGCTCCCATTAACCTTGACCAATTATCCCAAACATCCAAATTCTCCTCAAACGGCTCATTCTCCAACATATGTGTCATCTCCTCTGATTCAAATAAACCATCCGTGTTAACCACCTTAAACGTTATGATCTTCAAACCCATATTTTGCACCATTTTCGTGAGACGACTACCCGTTGGTAGTACTAAGTGTACGTCATGGCCCCGGTTTTGTAGGGCTACGCCCGTTGTAGCGATTTGCATGGTGTGACTGCCTTGTAGATGGGCGAGAAGTAGGATTCGTTCTGAGTTGATAGCTGAAAGCGTGGAGAATATCCATAATATGGAAAACATGTGGTTTAAATTGGCACGCATTGTGATGATTTTGTTGCGCAAATGGATGCGCGTTTTCTATTCGATGAGTTTTATTCAATTATAATATTTGTATATAATCGTGTGATGATGGATTTTATTTGTGATTTACTTTGTCTATTTTTAAATCCTTTATAAGTTTTCGAGAAGATGTGATTATGATATAATTCTAATACTCTCAGTGCGACGGCTCACGATATTTCTCATTAATAACATAAGATGTCCTAGCCTGAAACGATATACCACACTTCACATTTTGAGTTTTTGTGATAGCTAAGTTTTACACGCGTAACATTTTATGTCTCCGTTCAATAAGCACTGTCTTGCCTATTTATCCGACTCAGCTCCTCGATAGATAAATAGGTTTAAATTTGATTATAAAAAGTTATCAAGTGTTTTACCTATAAAAAAGCTGATAAAAAAATGTCCTCATGTGACCTTGAACCATGTTGTGTCCTCAAATGAGGGTAGTGTCACTCAACTCAAAATGAATGCACACTTGCAGCAGATTCATCATTTAGCATAAAGCTTAGATGAAAAAAAAAAGGATTCATTGTTAGACTATTTGTTTCTCGGGAGAAAGCATGATGTATTGATAAATAAAACATCTCGAATTTACTCTTTTCGATCACGAGGCAAGAAGCGGAGTAACTTGCAAAGAAAAAGGTTTATACATAATCAACTAAAACTGCAGTCTTAAAATAACATGATCAACCAATTTATGATGAATTGAATGAAATAAGAAAAACATTTCACATATGAATTATAGTTTCGGTCGTTCGATCCTTTTCTGGAAAATCGTTTTAAAGATCACAAAATAAAAAAAATATATTTTAGTATATGATAACATATGCTTAAGTATTGCACTACTCCACTTTCGATCTATTATGTACTCATAACGAGTAGTTCACGACAGTTTAAGTGTGTAAAAAATAATAATAAAAAAATTGAGACAATCTCATTTCAATGACATACCGATGCTTGACATCCTATCCTTTTTCGGACTCAACCCGAACCGGTCAAAAAACTTGTAATTGTTCAACATAAACACTTGACATTTCTCTTTGTTCCCATTTAAGAACGTTTTTCAATCAGTTTTGCATGTGCAAATCGCATCTGATAGAATGCCATTTTCTCGTATCAAGCAGAATTCCCGAATTTCCTGATTCAAACACGAACATATACCCCTGTACAAGACAAAACACGAAATAGAAATATTAACATACCCCGGTACCACTTTTTGTTTCATTATAGCGTTGCAGCATTGTCAAATAAAAATTAAATCAATTCAGTCCATAAAATATAACAATATTAACAATGTTTGTCATTGTTTTTCATTGGTAGCGATTCATCAAGTCTCGTGGGCGACTAATAAATGTATTCAAAATGAGTAAAAAAAAAAGAAAAAATGCAATTATAAACCATCAATATCATTTCTTTTGTTTTATTACAGCGGTGCAAAATTGGTCGCGTTTCATCAAATCTCGCGCGCGACGAGATGTGGACGAGAGAATGCGACGCAGATATCAGCGCATGCGCCGGGCTCCCGATTTCGTCAATCAAGGTGAGTGATAATTCAGTTCAAATAATGATCGAAATTAAGCTTGCAAATTGCATAGCATTATGGTTTGAATTCATATTTACTGTGCAATACATGTAGATTATGCACGCGTGTTTCACAGAATTATATTTAAACAGCGCCATTGGCAAATC
>LQRL01068546.1:0-32393 GCA_001703475.1 Hydroides elegans | reverse complement strand
ATGACGAAATGCGGACCACTTTAGGACGTCGCATTTTAGGTCTTAGCGGACGTCTTCCACTGAACGTCCTCTCGGTGTCAGATATTGACGGCGAAACGACGTCTAAAAAATTACGTCCGGCAAACTTTCACCTGGGCTCAATGTAGGACCAAGAAAGGACGTGCGTAAATGACGTCAGACGGACGGGAATAGGACCAACCTTTGCCGAGTGGGTTTATTCATTATCTTTTATTCCTGGCAGATTTTCAAGCTTCCATGCATGAAGTCATTTTATGTTTAGCAGTTTCCACAGCTTTAACTTTTCTTAACATTTTTTATGGCTATATACTATTTCATATTTCAAAATGCATTTTTATTTTTCATTATATGTAATAACATACAAAAACATGTTAAACCTTTATTCTATCACTCCAAGCTGCCTTGGAGATTCTCGCGAGCCTCACTCTTTCTCCACAGTTCCCGCAGAACAGGAGTCGACAGCTCTAGCAGAAACGACAAGGGCTCAAGAGCAAAAGCAGAAGAAACCTATCAAGCCATTGAAGGTTGTCGACATCGCAGCTGCAGAGGTCAACGTGGACCAGCTAAAGGCAGCACAGAAGGAAAACGAATCCTTAGACAAGCTACGCGCTCACACTGCACAAGACAGAGAGTTTTCGACGCGCGGTTGCAAGAACAACGTGCACAGCATGGACGACGATGTCCTGTATAGAACTCTCAAGGAGCAAAAAGGGTCTTCAACGTTGGGAACCAGGCTGATTGTAGTACCGACCCCATTCCGCAGGCAGGTCATGGCCCTCGCGCATGAGTCACTGGTTGGAGGTCACCTTGCTATGAAGAAGACGCTGGACCGAATTACCTCCGATTTCCATTGACTTGGAATAAGCGGCGACGTGACAAGATTATGCAGATCCTGCGATATATGTCAAAAGACTGTCCCTGAAGGCAGAGCTACGAAGGTTCCACTCGGGGAAATGCCGCTCATGGACGAACCGTTCCAACGTGTCGCTGTAGACCTGATTGGACCAATCTACCCAGTATCCGACAACAAGAACCGGTACATTCTCACTGTGGTGGACTTTGCAACTCGATATCCAGAAGCTATAGCGTTGCCGAATTTAGAGACGGAACGAGTAGTAGAGGCGTTGCTGGAGGTATTCCGTAGAGTTGGATTTCCAAAGGAGATGCTGAGTGACCTTGGTTCACAGTTTACAGCCGACACGAGGAGGGAGGTTTGCAGGCTCGTGTCCATCAAGCTAATCTACACGACATCGTACAATCCCCGTCGCAACGGACTGTGTGAGAGAATGAACGGAGTCCTGAAGAGTATGCTGAATAAGATGTGCCAAGAGCGTCCTAAAGACTGGTACTGGTATCTTTCTGCCGTGCTGTTCGCCTACAGAGAGGTGCCACAAGCCAGCACAGGGTTCTCGCCATTTGAGCTCCTCTGCGGAAGGACTGTTCGGGGACCGATGCAAGCTCTGAGGGAACTGTGGACAAAGAGTGAGGCTCCAGAGGTCCGTGTACAGGTACAGCTTTGACCTTAGGAACAAACTCGAGGAGACGTGTCAGCTGGCTCGCGAGAATCTCCAAGCAGCACAGGGAGAGTTCAAACACCACTACGACAAGAAGACAAAGAAACTATCCTTCGAAGTCGGCCAAAAAGTCGTCGTGTTGCTACCGACTGACAACAACATGCTGCTTCTTCAGTAGAAGGACCATATGAAGTCGTATAAGTCCTGAACAGGATGGACTATAGAGTCAGCATGGATGGGACTGACAGGATTTTCCATGCGAATCTTCTCCGTCGATACTTAGAGTGTGACGAGGTCCACACCAAGGGATAGTATTGGGCAGAACTACTCAGCTGTTTCTTGACAATGACGTACCATTTACGTCGCAATATGACGTTGTAATGACATTGTATGCTGGCCGGGACGTGATTCGACGTCACTAAGACCCCAGTAAAGAATCAACTTACGGATGGAACTATCTGTTAAATAAAATTGCGAATACCCTCTCAAAATGATTTTCGACACTTTTCACTTCGTAATGTGTTGTTATCAAATTTGAATAAGATGATTCAGCTGAATATCTGTCATTTTCGCCAAAAATGTATATATATGACAAAAATAGATTTAAGATTTTTTAATGAAAATGCGCGAGAAATTTAAATAACGTCAGAAAATGACGTCCTTAAAGCATTCATAAACGACGAGATGCGGACGACCATAGAACGTCGCATTAAAGGTCCAAACGGACGTCTTTCACTGCACGTCCTTTGGGGGTCAGATATCGACGGCGAAGCGACGTCTTAAAATCACGTCCGTCCAAATAACACCTGGGCCCAAAATCGGGCCAAGAAAAGACGTGCACAAATGACGTCCAAAGGACGTGAATATGAGGAACTTTTGCCGAGTGGGATAGATCCTAAACATAATTTGTATTTTTTTTCTTTTTTTTTTCCAGAAATGGAGCCTCAGCATGGAAAAAGAATGTTGTCGCATCAAGTATAGACTCGACGAGAACTTTTGTAAATTGTGCGGTAGCTGGCTCGAGAGAATAATCGGCATTATGAACGAAGATGTGGAATCGAAGAATTGCGGGACATGTAGCAAATATAATGATTTGGATGCGTTGTTTTGTTCAGGCTGTGGTAGTAAGAATGTTTTTTGTTCTCTGTTTGTTTTAACCCAGCTTTCGTAAAACGAAAACTGGGGTTGTGCAGTCGGTTGGTGAAGGCCGCTGTTAGTTCATTAGTTTTATGGTAAACTTTAAAAACAAAACTTTTTATACGGTGGTATGTTTAAATGTGTAAACTCAGCTGTGCAAATAAGGAACATATATATTTTTAAACGAAATCTTAGGCAAGTACTTAACCTCTTTCCAAAATAAAGAGATATTCACGGAATAAAATGCAAATAAGGAAGATCTAGTGCAAGAATAAACCCGAATGTTAAGGGTTTTAAACTGAATTCACATAAAGCTCTGTTGAACTCTCCACTGTAATTTCTACATTTTAGATAATTTTGAACGGCAAAGGACTGAGACCCCCGCGCCTGGGAATTTTGTATTCATCCCAGATCCTTCTCCAGAATTTGATGAAGATTCGGAGAAAGTTCTCACATACAAAGCCTGGTTGAACACAGCGATAACAGTGTTTGAAGATGCAGGTGTATCGGTTAGGACATGCTCAGATTTTAGCGCGGACATGGACAAAACCAACCAGATCGCAGATCACCTAGAAAACTGTCTTTATCTGATCGTGCCCATGTGTGATATTATATGCACAGACTATAACAATCTACTTCTGAAAGCAAGGTCGGAAAAGACAATTTTTCTGCAACCACCAAAAGAAGTGGAAAGCGATTACAAACGACACCGCTATTATCTAAGGGCAGATGAGCGACCTAAGTATTCCTGCAATAGCGAGAGTAGTATCAGAGAGACTGCAAAAAAGTTTAAAAGTGACGTGACAAGTAAGATAAATAGAGTGAAAACATCAGATGCGAGGGTATCCATTCAGCCAAAACGGAATATTGCATCTGCCAGGCAGTCACGTGATGAGACTCGACCGAATTCCGTTTCGAATAGCAACCATTCGGAACACATACTTCCGGACGTGTTAGCGCATAACCCACATGCACAGAACACTGATAATGGAAATGAAATAGCGGATGTAGAAAGACCTGTGACGAATCCTATTCGTGGTACAGTTTCGGAACAGGATCTTCTGGATATTTTGGATCGTC
This sequence comes from Hydroides elegans, assembly GCA_001703475.1. Classification (NCBI taxonomy): domain Eukaryota; kingdom Metazoa; phylum Annelida; class Polychaeta; order Sabellida; family Serpulidae; genus Hydroides; species Hydroides elegans. The sequence continues at coordinate 28,644 of LQRL01068546.1, read as the reverse complement.
CACCTAGAGCCCCACCGGATGTGCGACCAAAAACAACGACTTCGTCTAAGGATGAGGTTCCCAGACCTAAACAGAGAACAATACAGTCTCAAAATGACATGTATGGCTATCGTTCTAAAAGTAGGTGACGTATTAACATACAATAAAAATTCATTTTTATTTTAGTTATTTTACCAGTCATTTCGGTCGAATTCCAATTTCAATTTTACATACTTGGACACATTACGGATATTGTAATATCGTTATATTTTAGAATAGCTAATTAACAATTGATTCATCGATATCTTTCAATATTCGTAATAAAAATACATATTTTTCAAAAGTGAAATATTATTAAAATGTTTACAGGGTCGACGGGAATAAGTTTCAGGATTCCAGCTGTGAGTGATTCATCCAGCAGCAATTTAACGTCAGGTGAGAAAGATATACATGCCAAATGCATGTAAAATAACCGTTTATACAAATGACGTTTCTTTCTTCGAACTTATATCCTGTGATAATTATATCGATGCGTAAATCATCAATCAAAGATCAATAATGTCGATCAATGTGTTATTAATAGGATCATCATCTATTTCTTCATCATCATGTCCTTCGCAGCGAACCGGCATTCCGATGAGGATGAATCAACCAGAAAGAGGAAATATCTTGCCTGTTCATGTGCCATCACTTAGAATGTCAGGTAAAGCGCAGTAGAATCATTTTGTAAATTGCAATAGGCTGAGAGTGTGGTTTCCTGGGGATTTAAAGTACAAGTTACAACGGAGCATTATTGCTGAAAATATGTAATTTATGTCGTTATATCAAATTGTTCATATCAGAAACATTCGTATTTTGTTTAATGATGTCTAAATTTTTCGTTTGTATTTTCAGAAGGCGCATTCTCTTCTTGGACAGGACACTCGGATTCAACTGTTAGTACATACGATAAAAGATATAATATAATTATAATTGCTATTGAAGCTGCTTTATTCATTATTAGATTTAAATTACATTGAATATTTACTTATATAATAATAATGTGAACAAAAATTATATTCATAACCAATGTTATGAATATTGTGATTAATTAATATTAAACTTTGTAATATTTGTAATATTTGATAACAATAATAATATAATTATCATCATAGCTTGTGTTTTTGTTATATTCTAGGTGACTGGAGACCCCAAACCATCATTTCACGCGAATCGAGAACCGGAGAATAGTTCTTTTTCGTACATTTCCCCTCCTTTTCGTTTTGGACCGCAACTATCAGTGACCAACCAAATCAAGCGAGAAATAAGTAAGTCATTGTAAAAAAGATACAGATGTGGTGAATATTTGATACTTTTTTCGATAAAACAAATGCGCTATTGGTAGATGAACTATTATCAAATTCGTGTTAATTGTTGTTTTGGTATTAACGTTGGCGTTACATAGGCGTTACATAGGCGTCTTTCCTTATTGTCTCTAGATTCTATATATTATTCTTGTTCCTATTTTAGCGGAAGTTAAACAGGCTTCAGTAGTGGACGAACCATTCACTAGCCGACGACATAGGACTTTCTCAAATGCACAACACTGTTTTTCACTAGAACGGATAAAAACAGAAAAGCATATTTCCAAAGGGGCTGATCACCTAATCAGTTTATTACTCGAAGCCTCTAAGACCAAAAAGGGCGAAGCCATACGATATCTCGATCATTCCTTACACTACGTCATTGATTTGGACTCGGAAACGGTTGCTTATTTGCAAAGAATTCTCACCCACATTTTGCAAACCCTGCCTCAACCTCGAATGGATTTGTCACAGGTCTGGGGAAGTGACCTTGACACAATAACATCTCTCTTCAAGGTCATTCGGAAAATCTTGATGCTAAGAACTCTTGCCGCTGTGTCTCATTCAAACACGGACGAACTTATAAGACTTAAGAAAACATTTGAAGACATTCAATCGATGATTCAATGTTATGCAAGCCCTTTCGATGACACAACTGAAAATTGTTGTTTACATGTTGAATTCGTTGCAATTAATCACGTTTACAAAATGGTTGAAAAGTGCGCAATAAATTCTCTCAAAACCAACGAAACGATGAAAATGGAGGATTTGGATAAAATGATGGCAAATGCAATGTGCAAAGAGGTGACGAAGACGCTTGAACATCTCCCCTTTGCTATGTGTACAATTGCTTTGTTTTATCTGAGCAACCTTGCAGGACAAAATGGGGCACGATACATGGATTTATATGATAGAGTTTTCCATTTAACAACCAAGAAAATGAAAGACAATACATCCGGTTTTAAACAGCGTTTGACTCAAGCGACTAATAGGTTAATGAATAAGAGTAGGCTGTTAGTAGCTGAAATCACAGGAAAAATCCTAACAATATCGACGAATAGTGGTAAATGGAGAGCCTTAGGGCCTGACCACATTGGAAGCTGTTTCTTTGTTTTATTTCCTAACAAACCAGTCTTTAAGTGTATTCCTTATGGCTAAGTGCATTCCTTATTAAGCTAAAAAAAGCGGTAAAAAGCTACCTGACCGCTTGTGGTTTTTTATTACTCATAAGGAATACATTGAAAGACAGGTTTGTTAGGAAATAAAAGCAAGAAAAGGCTTCCAATGAGGCCACACCCTTATACTCTTTCAGCTTTATAAGTACATTGTAATTTCTTAATAATTTGAATATTTGTGTTTTTTTTTTGTCATGTCCTGCTTTAGTAGTGATTAAAGGCCGATTCTGGAACCATTCCGGTATCATCGCTCACTAAACAAATCCGTTATTATCGCTCACTACATAAATCCGGTAGTATCGCTCACTAGATAAATCCGGTATTATTGCTCGCAAAAATAACATTTCGGGATAAACGGTTACCATGGGGACAAATCCGGTAGAGAATATATATGATAAATAAACAATGATGGACAATAACAGGGGATTGACTCGGAAATGGTGTAAATTCTTATATTAACGAATACAAAGGTGGGCGATTGTCTATTATAGCCCATCATTTTATACGTTAATACAAGCATTTACACAATTTTCGAGTCAATCCCCTTATATCGCCAACCTTTTTATACGTGAATATATAACACCACTTTCGAGTCGATACCCTATTATCGCCCACCCTTTCGTATGTTAATATAAGCATTTACACAATTTTCGAGTCAATTCCCTTTTATCGTCCATAATTGTTAATATATTCTCTATACATCTATATTTTTCAAATTAAATTACCCGGACCGGGGGATTAATTTAAAAAATAGGGATGGGTTATTTTTTCGTTCATCCCGAAAATGTTATTTTTTTATGAGCGATTCTACCGGATTTGCCTCCATGGTAACCCTTTATCCCGAAAATGTTATTTTTTTGTGAGCGATTTGCCCCCATGGTAATGGTTTATCCCTATTTTTTTAGCGGGCTATAATACTGGATTTTCACCAATGGATACCGTTTATTCCGAAAAGGTTTGTTTTTGTGAGCGATAATACAAAATTTGTCTAGTGGACGATAATACCGGAAGTGTTCCAGAATCGGCCTTTTATTCACTACTTGCTTTGAACCAAATGTTTACCGGGTCTAATATGGCGACACTTAATGTTTTCCGTCCATCAATTCATATCGATTGTGTTAATATCTTTTGCGTAACATTTAATTTTTCTCTATTCTTAGTTACTTGGCGAAAAATCACGCCTTTGTTGGAGGGCTTGCTGAAGCAAATGTTGGGTCGAGGAGATCGATTCGTAGAGGAAGTGAAATCGACTATTTGGTTTGTATTCATCCATGTAGATCCCGATATTAGGTCCCATTTCTTAACCATGGTTCTCCCAATTCAAGTCAGAAATGGATCACCAAAATATTTGACTCAACTGGATAAGAGAAGCGCGATTTTACTACACGATGTAGCAGAAAAGACGATAGCACAGGACCTTATCGAATTAGGTGTCAAAGTATGGCTTACTAAGAGGATCGTTACGCCCTATTCAACAAAATTACAGGGCGAATTCCAAAAAGGCAACATCAACATATTCTACCCAAAACTAAAGACCATTCGAGACGTATGCCTGAATGAATCCGAATACAGCAAGCAACAAATAACAAAGGATTTGGATTTTTTGAAAACTTTGCACTGTGGCGCTTCGAACAACCACGTCGTCGAATTATTGACTTACCTTGAAGATGGAAAGAGCATGCCATTCTACGTTGTACGCACTGTTTCAAATCCAATACCTCTCAATGAACGACTTGGCAATATGCTTAACCCTGCACATGCCTCCGAGAGGAATATTCTTTTCCGACTGACTATGTGCCAACAAGTTCTCAGCGCCGTCATGTTTTGTCACCATAACCATATCTTGCTGCGTGATGTTTCCACTTCCGTGTTCATAGTGAATGCCAGCAGTGAACTCAAAGATATTCAAGTTCAGCTGAGTGATTTTAGTTTGGCACGAAAATCAGAGGGTCAAGATCGACTCTATTGCATCGGTAATAGTATTCATTTCGGGATTAGATAAAGACAATAGTGAACTGTAAGCTAGCATTGCATATATATTTAACTATTTATTGGTTTTATGATATAACAGTACATTGTGAATAAAGTGTAAAGGTCAAACAAACTCGTGTTTATATCGCACTTTTATCAGATTCTGGATTGTTTATTTTCTTATTCCAGGAGATCCACAGGAAGAGCTACCACTACTTTGGCTTGCAAGCGGAAGCCTCTTCAACTTGACTTTCAACCAAAGGACTGAACTATTCACAGTTGCGCTATGTGTATATCAGATTATATCTTTTGGTCTACCACCATTCATGGAATCACAAGAGGATGACATTCGAAAACTGGTTATAGAGGTAGGTTTTTTATATGCTCCTATATTTGAACATAACTTTTCCATGATTTATCTTGTTGTGATGTGTAATAAAACAAATATACGGGAGAAATATTTCATTTTCAGATATGATCATTCACAATATCTACTCAAAATGTTTCAGTTAGTCTTATAGTGGTATATATTATTGATTCATCTGTTCTGATGACATTTTAGTATTTTCATAGAAATATTGTTGAGGGTGAGAAAAATTGAAGAACAGCTCACTAGCTGTAATTCATACAAGCTTTTATATGCGTTGTATCATGAAATGCCCATGTAGACCTTTATCTGTATTGGTATTCAGTTGTTGAAATTTACCTGTCTTATGTAGGTGCAGAAATATAAACATTTCCCTGGTCCGCGGCTTGGAATACCCGAGAATATATACGTGGTGTTGCTACAATACTTCCTTTGCACGAGACCCAGCCATTCGACATTGACAGTGGCTTCATTGCTTTCTAGAATTCAGGACGCCATCAGAGAGCAAAAGACCAAAGCTCAAACAGGTTATTAGTTATTTATGATACGTGCAGAGAATGTGTAAAATTACACTTTGTAAAATGATATTAAATAACATCAAATGTGTTAATAAAAGTATATGCTTTTAAAAATAACATTTTAGCGTTTCATTTATGATTGAAGTAGCTTATAAAAATGCAGTCATATACTTTCACCTATTGTAGATTGCTCTTTTGTATCACACTGCTCTAATATAAACTATGACCCCTTAGAAATAGGACTTTCTTAAAAGATATTATAACTAATTTGGCTAGCGAATACAAAATATAATATTTGATGTTTATTACTTCAAAATTAGATTTTCATATTTTAGACACATTTATTGGAAATCAGACTCCTGCCTTAGAGTTTCTCAAACATACGTTGGATATGCAGAACAATGTTTCTAATCGAATGGTAGGTTCATCTTTACAATGACAAATGATCAAAGTGCAAAGTGTATATTATTATATATTAATTGTTGTAGATAATTTAATTATTTACTGCTTTCAAAGACAAGTTATGCACCATTAATTATGTTTTTTTTTCAGAAAATACCAACTGAGTTCCACGACAAACTTGATTTTGAAGGTATGTTCATAGCTTATGTAAATATGATGCTTATTAACAAGAATTATGAGTAACATGCGTTTGTGAAAAATGATTGTTACATAATTATTGGATATCAAAACTTAAACCTATATATGCATAATTTTATTTCCTTTAACAACCATCAGTCGCTTTAATATGTTGATTGTTTCAAAGACTAAATGATATTAAGTTTTTTTTTCTTGTATTGTATCTAGAAATGATCACTCAGGACCAAAATGGCGTCCCATTATTTACAAAACAAGTTTACCAGGTGATGTTAAAAATATCATTTTTTTATGCAAAATACAATTGATATAACCTTGATTGATCATGCAAATGAATTATGTGTAAATAAAACTTACATAGTCTGCCATTTAATCTGTCTGATATTTTTATAGTCTCCTAAACTGGACAACGTGAGCAAACATGAAGCTCTGGATAGGATGCGATCAGTATCCAATAACAAGGTACATTCATAATGAATATGTCTGTATTAAGACTATTTATGACATAAAGTATACAAACCCTTAATTACTATTTAGTTAATGAACTCATACCTTTAACTAGAACATAAGAGCACCAAAAAGATACCTTCTTATGCAATCTTCAAATATGTGTATTCTAGTGGAAGGCGTGTATTCTGAACACAAATTCGGAACGGGATAGGAAGGATCTTTATCAAATCTGCCAAAAACACACGAAAGAGAACGATGTCAATGGGGGTTTTGTCGCTTCAATAGTCCGGCTCTTTGCGGAATCGGGATGTACTAACAAAACACTACCATCGCATCCAGCATATACGGTAAAGTAAAGCGGAAACGCATTGATTAGTTTGTTTTTTATCTTGTTCAAACTATTAATTTCTTTATTATCAAGCAAGTTATTTTAGCAAATTTTCAAAAACATTTTTCTTTACATTAATTGTGTATCGGTTTGACAAATGTAATTATAATATCAAATCATGTATGATTAGTATCATTCTTAATATATTATAGCCCTCAGTTTCTTTTTTTGCAGATTGATACGGAATCTGACCTAACACTTCTTCAATTTGCAATTGAAACAAAAGGTTGGGAACACGAGGACCGGACAATTATGTACACACAGATAGCTCAAGCGTGTCTTTATCTCCATACACATGAATTCATTGCATGTTCATTGATGCCAAAATCGATTTATGTGGTTAACATTCGCGGCATATATAGTGTAAGCATTCTTTAGCTTTATCAATTAAACATAAATTTTCCACTTGTCTATACTTTGCATTATCGTCACATTATTAATATTTGCATATCTTAATAAAACCTCTTTTCATTCATTAGGGAGGCAGGGGTACTTTTTCACATATATATTTACACATGTGTTTGTTTGTTTCGTACAAATTTTTCTTCATATAATGAATGTTTATTCCAGGTGAGGCTTGCAGGTTTGAATAGGGTCACAAAGCTACCAAAGTTACAGCAAGACCAAGACCTTAGTGAAGCTTTTGCAAAGCCGTTTGACGCTATTCCCAATGAACTCTATCGACGGTAATTGCTTCAAGGCTTCACATATTAAAATTTGATATAATTTTTGTCTTTTGTCACTTCATTCAATTTATGGATTACTTAGAGATACCCTGAAGAGCATTTGGAAATTAAGTTGTTTAATGTAACATTGGTATATTTTGACACTCCCGTAGAATTATGTAGCAAAGCTTGTCATATATATGCAATATTTATATATATATATATGTAACTTTATCAATTTTCAGCTGCCCCGCCGAAGTTTTGGAATCGGACCTCTTCACAATGTATTCAGATGCATACATGTTTGGCTACCTACTCTTAGAATTAGAGAAAACACAGAATAACCATAAATGGCCACGAAACCAAACACATATGTATGAGCCACTCTCTCATATCCCGAACGAGAAAAAGGCGGTCAGTATTTTATAATAATCTAACAAATGGTAAACAAAAAACAAATATCATTTTTCTCAATCAGATATTAATCATGATTCAGACGCAAAATAAGTAAAATTAGTTTATGTTGATTATATTTCATAGAGTAAGACTATATGATTAAAGGCATATAACTATTTTTATACACAAAATAGATAAGAAGATATCTTCGTCAGCGAGGTACATTTGAAAGACCCGATAAAACACCCGACAAGCTGCTTGGCTTCATTTTGAAACTGCTTGATCTTCACCCGCGATCTAGACCACTCTTTGATGAAATCATCGACTTTCTACAAAACAGGCATGTATATCATTATATATTCAAACTAAAACAGAGAGTCTTATGCTTAGATGTATGATTGAACTATATGCATGACATGTTTGATGAAAAAAAGTATTTTTCGTATTAATTATTGAATAAGATTTATTTATATATACCATACTAAATTAAATTGAATTGTACGGTATAGTAGGTTGAAGAGGGCCTGATTTTGTGAATATTTGTTTTCTCTTTGCAGGCCATTACAGGCAATTCGACACAGGCGGTCGCAACTTATGAAGGTAAAATGTTTATTCACTTTGTTTGCATTAAATCGGTTCAAACGAGATTTAGTTTAGAATACACTGATGAATGTGTTTTAAATGAATTCGTTACTCAATGATATGTTCAATATATTTTGCCATACTCTCCAAAGGGCTGAGCACTAAACAGGTTATAACTAAATAAACGTTTATAACAAAATAATACAAAATGTAAACATGCGTAATTTTCCATTATGGTATATATTTTTGTAGGAAATTTCGGGTCACATCAGTCAGGATGGCGAGAAAATTCGACGACTCCTTTCTGGTGAATCCATCGAAGAAGAGGAAAGTGACACGGATTCATCATATGAGAATGGCTCCTTTGACTCTAGCTAAAATGGAATCATAGTTAAGAAAGTAACATGTATTATTTAGGATAAGTTTGTACAACGTCACGTACGGCGTATAACAGTTTCTGACTGTATTTTTGTATACCGCTAAACATAACCACGTCAAACTATTTTATATTCGTATTTATGTTCTAAGCAGAAATGGAATAAATGAATAAAGTAATGTCTCATGTAATTTGAGAACATTGATTGTTTTTTTCTATTTACAATGAATATATTGTAGATAGTTTCATTTATCAGATTTTATTTTATTTGTTATCACTTATGTAGGGCTACATTTGTCTCATTCTGTTGCTATCCATATAGTCATTAAACTATACGCTAATTTTGCATACACTTTTATACGTCGATTATCAACAATGTGTAGCAATACGAAGGTAAAATATATTCGGTTCTAATTCTGTTATGCTCTATGTTATATATTTGTTTTATTTTCTTGTAATATACCTTATTTTCTTGAAAAACAATCAGAGAAACTTAAAAAAAAATGTATGCTATATTTTATCAAATTTATACAATAAAGATAAATAAACAGGTCAAGCAAAAAATGTAATTGTATTACTTTTTATAATTTAAGATATGAATCTGCTATCTGAGAGCTCACAATATTCTATGTCGAAAAACTTGGTTTATTTATTAATTTATATACCTTATTATTGATTCAACCAGTTTACTATATCTAGTGTTTAATGGTGGAATCATTCCTATTGCGATGTGGTATTTCTTATAGAAACAGACGAAAGCCAATGAAATTATTTAAGCCTTAAAAATGAAAGCAGACTTTAAAACATCGTTACTATTATGAATACATACGATTTTTTTTTCAAAATAAATACATACGACATATGATATTATATTTTAATTACATCGGTGTTTTTCCGATAATTACTTTTCATTTATCATTCCATATCCAAACAGTACCAATGACTTTAATGTGTATATACAAAAATGCCATACTTTAGATTGTTTCAAAGAGTTTGATTTTTAAAATAATACCGCGTTGATAGAAAACGATATCATTTTGTAACAAATATTCGACCTAACCACGAGACTATAAACGCTAAACACCAAACGTAAAACGCTAGATGTTGAAAGCTTAACGCTGAATTCTGATATTGCAATCCCTAAAACGGTAAAACTAAATGCTAAAAAATGTAGGATCAGAACTGCGCGCGACTGTGTATATCCTCGTCGTTTAGCAACGTTTAAAGTAGGTGAGTTTATTAACTAAGCGATGGTTGCAATAAGTTGCGATATTTATGCGTTTAGAATGTAATTTTCTCATAGCTTTTACAATATTTTTAAATATTTAAAACAGTATTTGAATATGATTTTGTATATTCTTATATTTTACGAAATTTATGAATAAACACTTTACAATAGGAAATAGGATATAACCACAAAAACTTAAGTAGACATAAAGCTTTGGTAACTGCTATAGTTAAAATAGACTACATGGTTACTTGATTAACATGCACGGAATTTAAGCCGAATATGAATATAGCATGCACTGATGTCATAAACTGAAAACGCATATAACTAGATATAGTAAATAAATAGGTAAAAACTATTTTCTGACAGTTAGGAGATGCAAGGAGAACACATTGTTGTCAGCAGGTAGATAACATACATTTCCGCACTTAGAAAATTTCTCCATTATTTCATAAATCATTATTAATTTATTAATTATTTAAATTATTAGTTCTGAAAATGTCATTCGGTAATGTTTGTGCATTCAGAGCTAATTAAATATATATGTCTATTTATTCGTCATGCAAATACCATAAAATCTACATTCATTTAGGCGACAAACTTGTATCTTTTTATTGACAAACAACTCAAGTGTACTTTATGATTTTGAAACGCCCGAGAGAAAATGAATGAATAAATAGTATATAATGTGTAAAGACCATGTTTATTTTTAAATATTTCAAAATTTTATAGCAGTGCATTTGTCGGGGTATTTTATCTACTTAGGATTAGATCATCTGATTGTGTTACGTTGACAAAATCACTTCTATGGTAGAATATCTTATAATTGAATTCCGGTCAAAAAGTCCGAGGACATAAAGCCCCTGGATAAACATTAGGCTTAGCAACATAGGCTCAGGTAAGATTATTGTGTTACGGAGACAAAATTACTTCTCTGGTATCTTATAATAGAATTCCGGTTAAAAGTCCCCGACAATAAGGTTCCCGGACATGAAGGCACCCGACAAAATGTCAGCGAAAATGCAGTTTATGATATAAAGTCCCCGACTTATAAGTTCCCGGACATGAAGTCCCCGGACAAAAGTCGCAAAAATATGCAGCTAAGGACAAAATGTCCCTAACCTTTGACTATTAAATGGCACCTAGCATGTGTTTTAACCCGGACATTAAGGTGCACAATTAAGTAAATTACAAACGTTACACCTTAAAAAAATAATGACATGACTTATATATACATTTATTTATTGTAGTCGATAAATTTCTCTTCCCCGTTTGATAAGTAAGAAAGTTATTATCACTGGTATAGTTTTGTTAAAACAGCGATTCGTAATTTTAAAAAAAACATGCATTTTTAAAACATTTTCATAACATATCATTCAAGAATCACGAATTATTTTTTATTTAGGACTAACTAAGTAACCATGGAAACAACTTAAATAGAATCGATGCAGACACTGATTGAACGGGAGATGGCTGAAAATTTTGAACATGCGACCAGAGTAGTGACATTTTTGAAACCATTACAGAAAAGAAAATTCATTTAAAAGTTGATTTCTTTAGCGGCTTCTCATAAACTATTATTCTTTGATGCACAAATGACCTATTGTCCCAAAAACCACATCAAATATAATCGTTCAATTTTAGTTTTTACGACACATCAAAGTCTTAATTGTTGCCCCAGAGGGCTGACATTACGAACGGAAATTCTAGTTTATCAATAAGTGAGAAATAATGTAATCCTTTTATAATTTAACATTAACTTGATATTGTATATTTAAAGGGATATAAGATTTATATCGAGAATTTCGATTTCATTCGGATAAGATCCCATGTAAAATATGAAATCAAAAAAGGTTTGTTTTTATCTAAGGGTGCGGTTACAAAAATCGTTCGATTTAAATCTAACGGTACTAGTTTCACAGTTGTTCTTTGTTGATTAAGTCGCAAGGTGAGACATATTTCTGTTGGTTCTTGTGATTTTATGAAGAACATCTCACGAGCTGTTCCCCACAAAAGATATTCCCACCAAATTTCAGCTGGCTTGAAAATGTTGAGGAAATGCTTTTAGCATGGAGATAAGAGTAGTTTGAGGAACTCTTTTTTACCAATTCTTATTTTTGTAATAAGTTGTCAAAAATGATTGCTTCACAATTAATCCATCTTTGTTGCAGTTACATAGTACACTGTTATTTGCAAGATATGATAGGTAACTTAGTTAAATTTATAATTTCATTTTGCTCATCATGTTCCTTTTCTGTTCCTAGCTGGCTAATAAAGGAGAAACAACCCAGCTGGCTTGGAAACATTGTTTAATAAAAATGTAAAATTTTAATGTGAAAAAACTTTATTTTATTATCATTTGCAATTGTTGTACTGTTAAAGGTGATTTTATAACTTTTTGAAAAATATGTCGTGAGGTGTCCTTTATTTCATCAATAAAAAAGTGAAAATCGTACCGTTCAATTTAAATCGAACTATTTATTTAACCACAGCCTTACAAGCCTGTTTTGTGAAAGTGCCAAGATAGATACTCAAAATAATATATCTTTCACAAAATATATTACTAATAAAAAAGTTAATTTTTGCTTTATTTGCAACCCGAAAGTTGAATTGTTTACAATTTTATATTTCACACACATTATACGATTTATATACTAAGAACACTTTGTTATGGTTATCGATCTGTGTAAGCAATCAATGTGACAATTTGACGGCGCAGGTGAAACTCACATGGGTTTCGATTGCCGCCAAGTCTTACAAATTCGAATTGCACACCATTGCAAAGACATATCGATAAATCTCTAGGGGCTAGCATGTTTGACATGAATTTTGGGGCATGACGGGATTCGAACTCACGTCCCTCTGATTCATGTTTGCTTGGCTGGCCAGCGCTTATACCAACTACGCCACCGTGCCCCCCTGGGTACTGATCCGCTACATGTACATGTGTACGGTTAATTGGACATAGTATCATTACTAACTTTACAACTTTGAACTGAAGTTGAACAATACGCACAAAGGAAGAAAAGTTAAAAAGATACCAAAACAGTAGATTATCTAAAATATCAACTACATAGTATAAATATTAGCTTTTCATTAGGCAGTATTTTTGTGCCGGAAAAAGTAAACAGGATTTTGATACTAGATATCAAATTACAGTTACGATATGGTAAAACCTAAACCAGCAAAGATTTAGGCAATAATAAAAATCCACGTATATAAAGTTAATGCAAAACCCAAATAAAATTATAATTTCTTTATTTTATCATGTATCTGCCAAAGTTATTATTGTATGAATTTATTTCAAGACACACCAACAAAATAAAGGAAAATAAATATGGTATGTAACATACGAAAAATGAGGCAATGATAGTCATAACAAGCTTCATTTAATATATAAAATGGAAGATCATTTTACAAGAAACTTTTTTCAAAAGTGAACATGCTATTGCTTAATATGTATGATGCATACAGCTTAATAAAATGCATAAGATAAACTTTGATGCAATATAACAATCCGATTGTGCAGCAGCTTATTTTCTAACATGGGGTTCCGTGTCATATTTACTGTTTATATATAAATTTCTATACATGTATATTCAGTTTGAAATAATTTGAAATAACCCCTGCCTTTATAAACATAAAACATGTACCTATACACTTATTTATTTTCCCTATTTTATCTGAATATTTACCATTGAGGAAAGTAATTTGCATTTTTGCTTAAGAATGTCTAAATTTGATTGTTCTAAGAATGTGAATCTTCAAAACTGTAATATTTCAGGCATTATATGTTGTAGTTAACTATTTATGTATCAATGTTATTAATAAATAAGAAGAATATATGGTATTCTTACTTGATGTGAGCAAGAAAACTATGCAGCTCTGAAAGTCCTTAGTGTTCAAAATACAAATTAGTATATATAAAGATTGACAAAAAAATATATGGATTAAATTGGAAAAGGGGATTGAAATCTCATTGGTTCCTGAATTGAAACGTAGCAACAACTTAAGGCAAAAAAAATACCCCGGTATTATTTTAGCTGTTGCACAAATTTTGCACGAACAGAATATCAGCATATTTTTAAAAAGGTTATATTTCTTCGCACAATCACACATAAGAAGTGCGCATGATTGTGATTATCGGATGCATGAGTGGTAGAGAAGGCCAGGATAAATTTAAAACTATATGGGCGTTTCTGCTGTTATCTCTCATGAAAGGTATGTACATTCACAGCCATGGTAAACCCAATGATGGTTAATTAAATTTGGTGAATTGAAAATTAACATTTTTTTTTCGATAATTGTTCGTAACATTTCAACGAGTAAACACTGTGTTATATCGATACTTTAATGTTTGATACATAAATGTTGACGCGCAAAACATTAAACGCACAAATGATAGAAGATTTAATTATTTTCAACTTTACATATATGATTAAGCAAGTTGAAATAACGATACAATTATATTATTGTGCTACAATATAGGTGAATATAATATACCTATTATGACTTTCAAATGCATATCAAATATATCAATTAATATATCAATTTAATAAAAAAGTCACATTACAGTTTTGTACTTGGCATTCAGGTTAAAAGTTGGCCACTTTGGTGTTAACACATTAAATGGACGGTTTTTTTCCTATTAGTGCACTCTGTTTCATCAATTAAAATATATACTTCTCATACTTATTTTATTAAACCATGTAAAAGCGTTCTTGATCTAATTCAGTATGCCTTAAAACGAGATACATACAGTAAACGCGCTTTATAAGTTGACAACTGCACGCCCGCACGCTTAACACTCCACGTCGCATGCTTATTTCTCCACGCTTCAATTTTAATTGTGCACACGTCTGCACGCCTGTACGCCTGCACATTCGCACGCCCATACGCTTAGTGGAAATATATAAGTTTTTCATAGGCAATGTATTAATTATTATAATACAATGTCTATTAAGAATCAATCAATGAGCAATTTTATGTGACATTATTTGGTGTTTAACACTCTATGTGTTTGCTATAAATGGAATTGATCCCATAATCACATTAGTGGCAAAGATTCCCTTTCATCATTCTGTTTTTTAACAAGAATGCTTTCGTTTTTTTAATTGAATGTCATTCTTTTGTCTCTACTCTCGGTCAACGATCTTTACTTAAGTTTTTTTGTATTAATTTTAAAACCTTAAATTTCGAATAAAATAACTGAACCACCCAAAATGTTGTCTTCTGTTCGTTTGCATATTTAAAAATTTAAATCACATCACTCATAAATTGTTAAATTTTTCATAATCTATTCATGCATTTTTGAATAAGAATAAACCCTGCCTGGCTTGTTTACTGATCGAAAACTATTTAGATCATTAGTTTTGGAATCAAGCAATGATTTTACGGTCGTAATTTTACACATAACATTCTTGGATATAAAATGATATCAATGAGATCAGTTCGTAAAATGTAAAGACAAAACGTAAATGAATTATATGATTTAAGACGTTCCTCGACACTCATCAAATCCATTTTAATGGCTAATTCAAAAGCTCTATCAAATGTAATAAATTAAAGATTAAAGACACGTCCTAATGAAACATGACTTTGAATGTTAACATGCATGCTTAAATACAAATTTTTCAACGTGCGCACGCCCGCATGCCCGCACAATATCAACGGTTAAAGCGCGTTTACTATGTATTGCTCAATACCACTCATTCACATCAGAATGTTCATTGAAGTGTCTGATTTTCTACACTTAGAAGATATAGCAATTAAGTCACTAATATGCTTATTCAAGATACGTTTACCTCGATAATACGTTTCGTGTTTTAATATTTCTGATTTCAAAATACATGCAAGTTATACAGAAATAATTTCTTGACAAGGGACAAACATCTAGAACTTTGAGGCATTGCTCTAAATGTGCTCACACTTGGAAACGGTTCAAGAATTTCCTAGTTTTTTTAAATGAAAAACTGCAAAAACTTTATTCGCTTTCCATGTGTGAAAAAATTGTCATCATATATTCCAATAAGCATAATTGCTATGATATTTGCAATTGAAATTGATATTTTCGGAGATTTAGGCATAAAAATAATAATAACTGCTCTCGGTTTTCGGCTTTTTAGGTTAAGGTTAGGGTCAAACGAATCTTTTACTTATCTTTTAAAAATCAAAAGATAGAGAGGCAATGTGCATATTCGAGTAAATAAATGGAGATAAATAAACCATCGTTGTTAAGAAATCTATTTTGGTCACTTATATCTAGTTCATTTCCTAAATTCTAAAAACATAATATACCATTATAATTTAAACCATTTTGATATGTTGAAACCATTGTGGTCATTTAACGAAAACTATAAAATGAAGGGTAACATATTGATGCCTTTTGTGCTCCTCATATTATTATACATGGAAAAAATATAGAAAGACACATATATATCTACGGTATGTCTATGATGATGAATAATGAATAAACTCCATTGTTTGGGAAATTTTCTTACATGATGGTATTACACATAATCACCTGCTTATTTGGTAGATAAAATTGTAATAAACCACTAGACCATTAATCCGAAAACCTGAAGGGCTCCATGCAACTATGTATTAAGTATTCTTAACACAGTTCACCAAACTGCTCTGCAAAGTGTAACATGATTATAGATCCATTAATATCCTTATATTATGCTAAGAAATCAATGCGATTATAATAATGTTAACGTTAAGCCACTTGCCAATTCTTATATAAATGACCAATTAAAAATATGTCTTTTTTCCAAACGTCATCTTAAGACATGCAGGGAGCCCTTCAATTGAAATTTGAGACACGTGTCTAAAATTACGTCGTGGTGGCGTTGAAAATACGACTTGCAATTGATATCATTACATGGCATAGTAATAACGCGCGAATTATGATACGAATTTATTTAGTAAACGACGTCATATCAAACAAAATAACACTAATGAACTTGGAAATATAACATTGCGGAAACCCCTAGGCCTAGGATCTAGGATCATAAGCAAATTGAATAAATACATCGTTTTATACGCGATATGGTTGATTAGCAATTATGTTTAATTGCAATTAGGAGACCTGTCATTCTTAGTAATCAAACAAGCAGATAACTATAACCACCCATTATTTTGTCATTTACTAGATAACATAGACATCTCATAAAATCAATTCGATAAAATTCTACTAACATTAAATCATCATGAAACATAAATTTCACGTAGGTGCACAACGTTCAACTTGCCACACATGTACATGTATACCTATGAATAGATTGCAGTAGGTCATAAAAAGTTTCTTGTTATTGTAAGATTTATATTTTTCCGCTGTATGATGAACGAATCTTATTTGCGCATGACTTTTAGGCCTTAGTTGAATTGCGCATATTTATTTACGTAATGTCTCATGTGGCGATTGGCGATTGAGTTGTCGAATTTATTTATTTTAATGCATTCATTGCCAGGATTAATCAACAATCTTACTAACTTATTAGACAAGAAGCGAAAATAACAAAAAGGCAAGAGCGAGAGCGTGAGCGAGAACAGATAATAACGTATATAAGATGTTTATATACTGTGCCCTGACGAGGAATCTACAAGAGCATCTCACGAACTGTTCCTCGAACAAAAGGTGTTCCCCACCAAATCCCAGCAGGCGTAGAGATTTTGAGAAAATATTCTCTAGCTTAGGGATTTGAGCATTTTTAGGAACACCTTTTTTGATAATTTCTCACTTTTCGTAATTTCATTTATACTCAGCCTTATAATATTTGCAAAAGATGTTCATTTTCTGTTACAAGCTGACTGGGAAAGGAGAAACAGCTCAGCTGGTTGGTACAAAGTGAACACGTTCTTGCAGAAATTAAATGTTCAAAAACCATTATTCGTTGTTCTTCGTTAATCTAAAGTTAGTTTACGGTAATTTCACAACTTTTTAGTAATGTTTCGTTGGGTGCCTTTCGACCTAAATATTGAAACGCCTTTTTAACTGTCATTAATTTTCCCTACGAATTCTTGTGTGTGCGATAATCATTACCTTCTTAAGTTGATATTTAAGGGGTTATATTTTATGCTAGTGACATGGGGTACCTGGGATACCAGGGGTACCTGGGATTAAAACCTATTTTAGGGTGTTTGATATTGCATGTTAGTACGTTCATTTGGATGATTAAATAAGCAAATTGGATAAATTTCATACACGCGTGATTTATTTGGAGATAATACGACAAACATGACATGATGCAAATACACACTGAATACCTTTAAGACCCATTCAATATTGTTAACATTAAAATGATAGAAATTCGAGTTAAACATCGATAAATAAAGCTAAGACAGTCACTATTAGTGAATAGATGCGTTCCATGAGATTTCACCTAGTTTATTATAATCGTTAAGTATTGCTTCTATATTTAATCATTACATTTATTTGCTAATTAACACATAATTAAGTAACATCTGTTACTTAACGAAATTGAAACACATATTTTTAAGTTAATAAGTTGGCCTATCAATAAAAAGAATATATATTGAACACTGCATAAGTTACATTTAATTTCCTAATAAGTAAAATTTCACATTATGGTTAATTTTACAATTCAGTTAATCTACATATAAAAAGGCTAATGGTGCCCATCAATTAGTATGAGACTGGAACTCTAACTTTATTCATTAAATATGAGACTTTTCTAACTCCCGTTGTTCACCCCTAAGCACTAACCTGAGTCTTTCGGTATCGATGCCTTTTTTGTGAGAAGTTAATGAAAAAGTTGTGCGGCGATACTTGAGAAAACTCTTGGGTCGCTCTTTTTATACTCATCTGAACAAAGCATTCTCCCATCCCTCGGTCATGCGCAGCGGACGCGTCGGATCAATTTTACGGTTATCATGAAATATCAGGTAAAACAAAAAGGTAATAAAGGGGGAGGATGCGCGGGCCACATCGGCTGCCCCTCGATTATATTTATATCTCCAAAGAGCTTACTTACGCACAAGTCATAAAAACGATATCGTCATTTCTCCATCAACGGTCACATTGAACCGCAATCACTCCTAGTAACTGATCATCCCCTTAACTTATTGTAAATGACAATAGTTGGCTCCTATATAACGCCTATTTAAAACAAACTACCCTTATGTTTTACTCGCTTAAAATATAAAGTAATATCATTAACCCTTATAAAACAGTGAAACAAATTAAATTACATCTTAAATATAGCTAGTAATTATATGACTAGATGCAATATTGACCGATGACTACTAATTAAACGTCCAAAAGTCCAAAAAGTATCCACTGCAGCTCACTATTTCTTCTAATACTCTAGCACAATTAATAGCTATATATTTCGGGATTCCGATAAGGGGTTTACATTTAAATTCGGTTGCTGATTGAACTTAGCTTCGAAATTATGCCAAAACTAATTGGTGTTTTATCGAAAGAATAATTAAGCATGTTATACCTGTAATTTGAGACATAGCTTAAAAGCTCGTCCCTCGATCGATAAACAACAATGTGAGTATTAATATTGCACAATATTGATATCGGATGACTCATCATCACATAGCTATTGCGGGATTCTGATAAGACTTTAATATGATGAAATCCGGAAATAGGTCACTAACCCGATAATTATCCTTGTTCAAAATGGATTAAAGCAGTCCTTCAGATAACATTTTGAACAACATGTATTATTACAACCCAATATAAAATAGTTAAAGTAGATTTTTATATAGACTTAGACTTTTAAATTTGAATTTCATCAAAATAATGTCCAGGCAATGACTTTGTTCCTACGTCTGCGAAGAAAAGGAACTTCGTTAAACGTCGAATGGCCCTTTCTGTGTGACTTTTCTAATTAAATGATTTTCGAAAGAGTATTTTAACATTTAACTAATGTGCGAAATATTTAATGTGTTAAATATTTAATTATTTACATATTGATTTAATTAGTTCAATCTCTCAGTCTATCTATCATTCTATCTATTTATATATCTGGATGTGTTCAGTAAAACACTTAAATACAGTTCAATATCCAAACCCAACAAACTAGAGAGAGTGTTTTGTGCGAGGGAGAGTGGTTAGTGCACTCGCTTTCGTTCTCGCTTCAGTGGGCGTGCTCAAAAATAGAATATAGTAACATAAAGATATCTCGCTCTCGTTCTAGCTCTCGCATTTGCCTCAGTCGGCGCGTATCTTTAAAAGCCGTGACAAGGCATAAGATTTGTTTCTGCACTGACAACATCATTACAAGAAATATATTTTAAGACATAATTGTCGGCGTTAATCTAAAAACGCCTGATAAATAATATTCGCTGTTAAAAATAACCATATATGGATTTAATGCTCAGGCGCGGATTCGCGGAGGGAAATTATGTTATTTTCACAAAACATTAATATATACCTTACAAATCTATACTATTTGCAATATCCTTTTCAATTACCTGACCTTTTACTCTCACAATGTGAAGACAGTTAAGGCTTGGTGTATAGCAATATAGTAATTCAAAATACCTCGCATATGCACAGGTGTGGTTCCATTCTATGGCTTTCGGAATTTTATAGACTTTCTTTTAAACATGTTTCTAGCTAAACCATATCTTATTAGCAAAATAATCTATTAGCTCCAGCAGTTGGTGGTTATAGTTAGCTGGGCACACGTCCATTATGGTCATTCAAGGATTTTTATAATATATAACCATCCATGTTGCAGGCAATTATGAATAGGTACGAAAAGTTTCAAAACCAACCTGTTGAGAACAGCCTTCCGAACAGCTATACGAGTCTGCAACGGCGACCTGTACAGATTGATCATACGTACCTCAAGAGTCAGTATCTCACACCCATTGCAGATAACCAAACAGCAAACCCTTCAATGTCAGGACAACCAATACCATCAAGTCCCGCAACTGGAGAGGCACAATATGTCAATGGCATCACTTATGACAATTTTCCTGGTCTTCATGACTTTACTGCAAGTCAGCTCACTGTGCAAAGCTTTCAGCTTGAAAGCTTTTCGTTGAATCAGAGCACATCGGCACTGCTTTTGGATTTCAATGAACTTGAAACGTTACCAGAGGAAGTTCTGAAATTGAGCAACTTAAAGTACCTCAGCGTTTGTTCCCAAAGTTCACCTAAACGGGCCTCTATCACATATTTGCCACAATTAAACGCAATCCCAGATAGAATTGCAAGTTTGACCAACCTGAAGGAATTAATTGCCAACAATAATGCGCTACAAGACTTACCAATGGAATTTGCGAATTTGACGAGCCTCCGCAAATTGGACCTTAGTCTGAACTATTTTTGCCACTTTCCCCATGCTCTTTGCAGGATGGTGGACCTCGAAGAACTTATTTTGAGTGGCAATTACATAGAAGAGCTCCCAGAGGGAATAAATGGCTTGAGATCTATAAAGGTATTTTTTAAAATATACTTATTTTTAATTCTATGCACAATTTTACATTTTAGAATACCCATCACGATGTCCAGAATTTCTTTTCTAATTGTTATCACATTAAATAATCTTGTTGCTGAAAGGCTCAATTTGCTTGCTCTAACACTGATTTGTCTATCTAATGAGAAATCGAATACAATGAATCAGTATTATAGTTATAAACAGTTATCAAATTATTGTACAGATTTTTAGGATTGCAAACAATAAGCTGTGTCGGTTACCAGACACCTTAGCCTACATGAAGTCACTCAAATACCTTTCCTTGCGGAACAACGCCCTTCAAGAGATCCCAGTTGCCATGGCTGATCATCCCGTGATGCATGGCGTGATGGGAGAGAACCAAAGGATCACATTGGAGGGCAATGAACTACAGTATCCACCTCAGCATATCGTAGACAGGAGCATATCTGAGGCTGTTCAATATATGCGAACAACTAACCCAAGACCAATGACAGGTAAGCATAATCTAAGGGATTTAGTTGACTAGAGGCTTATTTGCAATTAAAAAAACACATGCAACACATTGAAAACACTGTACATATATTTGTGGAATGTGAAACACAACAAAATCAACACTTAAAATCAACCCCTAGCTTGGTACTCGTTTAAAAAGTATAAATAAATCCGCGCTCCAAAAATGTAATATTGTAAAATACATATAACATATAAGTGAGAAACCATTAACTTATCATACAAAGGAAATGACAAATTTCATTAAAATACAAATACAAAATATGGCGGAATGAAAAGGCTACATTTTAAACGAAACACATAAATTGAATCGTGTTCAATTTTTATCAGGCTTGGACTTCCAGCTAGATGCAACAGAAATAAAAATGCGTAGTCTTCAAACGAAATCTGAAGGAAACCAAATCAACATTTCTTCCCATGATCCTCCCTTTGAAGTGTTGTCCATTGATATCCCGTCATATGGAAGAATCCCATCACACGCAACTCATTTGGATGCCTCTGGAAATAAAATAAGAGTAGTGGTTCTCTTAACTCTCTTGAATCGTTGGTTCTTGATAACAATAGATTAGTTACCCTTTCTCCTTCTCTATTGACAGGACTAGGAGATTTAAAATTACTGAGTCTCTCAAAACAAAAGTACCCCCAATCCCGTAGATCCAAGAGAGAGGACTACTTGCCGTTGACCCAAATGCCAAATCATTTGTATCTTTGCACCAACCTGAGGGAACTCTATCTCAATTCAAACAAAATTTTCAGAATATCAGAAGATATAGCCCATATTCCAAACTTGGAAATTCTTGATTTGATAGATAATAACATTCAGTTGGTCCCAAGTTCTCTGTGTGCGAACCTTGCCAGGCTCAAGTACTTTGGCCTTAGTAGCAACATGATCACCAGCCTCCCCGATAACATTGGAGATTTAAAATCTCTCCAGGTGCTTCGACTCTCCGGAAACAAGCTCGTTTACTTGCCAGACTCAATATGTCTTCTTGGCTCCTTGATTACTCTTTCGCTTAGCCGAAACAGGCTCGTCTATCTCCCAAGTGAATTCTTCAAACTATTCGGTCTTCTTTCATCAAATACTGCATCATTTCACATCAGCCACATCGATCGCACATTCAGGCCCAGTTTAGATCTCTATGGAAATGAAGCGACCTTGATCTATCCAAGTCCTAAAATCTGCCTGAGAGAAGATCAAGTCATTACGGATGAGATGTTCAAATACATGAAATTCGTGAATGAGAAACCAGATCTTCTGCAAAAGGAGATGGAAAAGGCTAGAAAACATTTGCCGATAGATCACCAGGGTCACAGTCCTCCAGCTCTGAAATTTGGTATTAAATGATAATTTGAATTGTTATATTCCTAAGTTCAAGGTGAATCTAAGTATGGTGCTTAAGAATGAAAACAAAGCAGATCTTAAAATTTATTGGTTTAAATTGACAATAATATTCAATATACCTTCTCAAAGTCTAGTGTATTTTCTAGAATATTGACTTAGTATATTGTCTAGCATTTTAACTTACAATTCTATTATATAAAATACAAACAAATTAAAACAGTTTTCTTATTTTTTAGACCTGCACCAACCAACAATTTTGACAGATCGCGTGCTTTCAAAGCTTGCTTGTTATATAGGCAGAGAATGGCACATACTAGGGATGGTTCTTGGACTCGAATCTCACGTGCTTTATCACGTGCTTTATACAGCACAGTAAGCAGGATCTTCATTCCACAATTGTTGAAATGCTCACCGTATGGAGAAACCTTGGAAACAGAAGTGAGCAAGAACTGCTAAAGGAACTTATGGATGCACTTGCACAGAAAGAGGTAGGAAGAGGCGATATCAAATCTATGTTTGCAACAGGAAACGGCCTTCCAAGTAATTGAAAAACATAAGAAAA
This sequence comes from Hydroides elegans, assembly GCA_001703475.1. NCBI lineage: Eukaryota > Metazoa > Annelida > Polychaeta > Sabellida > Serpulidae > Hydroides > Hydroides elegans. The sequence continues at coordinate 4,772 of LQRL01068546.1, read as the reverse complement.
CAACACTGTCAATGGTATTTAAACTACTGTATTGCATATAAACTCTTATCTTTAAAGCGATTTCTGCTAGTGATAATCCGAATATAGCTACATCAATTAATCTATGATATATAAATGTAAAGTCTTATTACAAAATAACTAAAACAAACTCTTATTTCAAAATAACTAAAACAAGTTACGACGTCAAAGGTAAGCTTTCTGTTTTTTTTTTGTATTTTTTTTTTGGTTTTCATGTAAATATGTATTTATAGTTTTTACGTTGTTAAATTGTGTTTTGTGTGTAACGTATCGAATTGTATTTATCCGGTTTTATAAATTTCATTGTAACTAGCTAATTAATTAGGAAGCTGTGAAGCAAAGGCCTTAAATGTATATCCTCGTATTCCTGTACATGTGTAATATATTTAATTATATCTGCTTCTTATAAAGCGATTTTGTGTTGTGTTTACTTGTTTCTAATGTATTCTAGAAACCATTAATTGGTTTATGTATAAGAAGGCCTATAAGGTCTAGAGCGTTTACCGTATGAAAACATACATAATATGATGAAACATTTCGGTCATAAAATGGAAACTATCGTGATGTAAGGTTTCGGTCATAAAATGAAAAATAAATGCAGGCAGTTACATGTCACTTATTATGTCCAATATTTTGCCGCGTAAATTATATTTTATGCTATCTATGCGAACGAATGATTGACCTCTCACGTTATATTAAACTGATTTTTTTTTGTTTCTTAGAAGTATGTCGTATTCCGATTTAGATAAGAATATGACACCAAGTTAAATAATTTCGTAGGAGAATCATACATATTTAACTTTGTGAAATAAACTTTTTCTAAACGATTATATTACACTGTACTGCATCATGCAATATATATCTGCCAAGCTGTGATAGCTTATTGATCGATTACTAGCTGAATAGTACAGATTATTTGCAGATCAAATGATTGGCTTTAGTTCAATAAAGGTGACTAATATTGCCAATGAAATTAATCGCTCGCAAGCACAACTATTGTTGCTCTGATATTAAAGTTTCGCGGAAACATATTTCTTTTGATTATGATTTTATGAATATTTGACGTTTTTAATGAGATTACGTTTATACTGGACTCTTTTTTGTTCATTTAAGTCATTGAACAAATACAACAAATAAAGTCGATTAAACCAATGAAGAACAGTTGAAACAGTTTTTTTTTGTTATTATCATCCCTTTATAATACTTCAGAATAAATGCATTAATCAATGAATATAAAAAAGGGCTTGATCATGCAGGAACGAGAAACCTATTGGTCCATAGACGAGCACCCTAACCACTTCACCACTGAGTAATTGCACGTTAATTGCATAATGATTGAACATTTTCAATACAGTGTATAAAAATTGATACATCACGCTTGATTGAAATTCAAATTTGAAAGTACGACTGTGATCATTCAGCGAAATTACAATGAGAATAATTTTATGTGTTTTCATTACACTGATAACATTTAATGCAACCATTCCGAAATGTTGACTTGTGCTCAAATGTCAACCAACATCAAACAACCAATTAAAAACGCTTGACACTACCTTATCATATAATAATTAAGTTGAATTATCAAGTGTAATATAGTTTTGAAACCATTGTTTATTCAACTTTATATAACCAAGAAAACTATATATGCTTATTTTAGAACGTTTATAATTAATACCTTCATCGGCCTGAAAATGTCATTTTTAATCGAATTGCTTACTATCAAATAACATAAATTCAGTGATAAACTCATTAACTTAGTATTTAATAAACATATTACGGTGTTATATTATATTTTAAGATATATAAAATTCAAGAATAACATGAATATTGTTTTTTTAACCTATTTGAATGGTAATGGTTCTAAAAATCAATAAAAAGTGACATGATTAAATGAATCAAAATAGAGCAATAAAGTCGTGGACATTTGATATTTTTTATAAAAATTATATGATCTTTTTCTTACAAAGCGATAACCGATATTTATTAAGTAAAACATGCAAATGTCCAATTTCAACGATATTTGTAACATAAAATATGTTAAATTTGTAACTTTGAATCTTACTTTTGGCCCATGTATTTATACTATATCACAACATTTCAAATACTATAATTATTATATTAATGTACCAATGCCTCGTCAATTTAGAATTTAACAATATATCACATTTGTACAACGAATTACATTTGTTGATCGATACAACCTTCTGTATATGAACTTCTCAGCAACTTCTACCCTTACTCAGTTTAAGTATTTGAACGCTGCTTCAGGTCCGGTGACCACGCCTACCAGTACATGAAAGCTCGATACTACGGTAGTGAGTACCTGGCTGAGGAAATTTTAGACAGTCTAATGCGTGTTGGCCAAGAAACTAGCGAAACAAGTGGTGGCTGAGGCGAGTTGGGAGGAAGAAAAGCTGGAGGCCATGAGAGCCATAATAAGAGCAAAATCAAAGTGTGTAATAACGAAGAATAACGAAGGGAGCTGCTGAAATCTGATGATATAATCGTCGAGGCAGTTCACGAAGACAACTACTGGTCATGTGGTCTAAGAACACACGATGTACCGCAGCCAAGCGATAAAGACTGGCCAGGAAAACACATCATGGGGTAGCTACATATGGAGCTGCGAAGAAAAATTACAACAGCAAAGAATTGGTGATCTAGGAGCTCGTAGCGACCCGGCCGTGGGTGGGTGAGGAGAAAGCCTGGCTGGGAAACCTGGCGGAGCAGTTCGTCTTCAGGAGAAGGCCTGATGACATCCGCAGCCCCGCGATATAAATCGTCTTAAAGTAGTTTATACAGGGTCAGAAATTTATCAGGATTCATTGAGTGTTAATGCTCGATATTGATTTTCCTCGAAAGTCTATTCGTTGTGTAATAACTACTTATTTGTATTCATTTGAATCTATAGACACGTTTTCGTTTAGCTCTAAATGGCTGTCTCAGGGTTTTCAACATAAACAAATCGACACCTCCAGTTTTAACATCTGTTTTATTTTGCTATGAATAAGTAGGGAAATATTAAATTAAAATGATTCATCACCATTCACAAATTTATGAATATTTAAAATGTTTCAATAAGAAATACCGTTGTTTTGTAATGTTTTACGATGCAGCTCCATCAAAAATGTATTCCAAATTAATTTCGGGCCTTGTATATTGTTATAAAACATTATAGGAATAATATCCGAGGGGTCCTAACACAAAAGGTTATTGGCCCGAGGGATGGAAAACGTAATGCCCAAGCCCGAAGGGCGCGGGCATTACTTTTTTTCCATCCCGAGGGCTAATAACCATTTGTGTTAAGACACTGAGGATTTTATTCCGTTTATTATATGAATTCAAACATTTTTAACCCGCAATTCAGATAATTTCTTCCAGCGGGCATAACAACTTGAAGTTATGACCAGGTTGTTATGCCCTGGAAAACACGGTATTTTACATACAGTCATATAATAAGTTCAATAAATGCATTGTTGAGGCTTTATAATCACACTTCACATGGAGGACAACCAACGACCTTATTTTTTACATTCATATACAAGGATTTGAAGCGTTCAATGTGAATCAGACGTGTTCTAACGATTAATGTTTATGTCAAATGAAATTATATCTTGCGGAAAAATGGTAAAACAGTTTCAAATAAACTAATTTTGGGGGAAATTCAGATGACCAATCCTTAAATGCATACTTGAATATGGAAACAAGTCAATGCGTCACAATCTTCTTATGTAAATAAATTATAATAGCATAATACGGAACAGTAAAACTCTTGGCTGCCCTAAGAATTGAACGTTTGAACGTCAGAAGACTGGGAGTCTTGATTTTTCAGATATATGATGTCTGTGGGAGTATATATGATGGGTATATGTGTCGAGGTATTTCTGTAGCATTTGGAAATATATTATATTTAACTATTGATGATATGGCCATTTGTTTATAAATGTAAGATCTGCTTCATCCAATTCTCCCAAATTAAAATATGAGGGTATATTTGTATATAGAAATGTAAACTAAATAGTTCAAACTGATTTATTTCGTAACAACCGACTTGCGCAATTGTGTCATAATTGCATTGTTATGAACGACATCAAAACAAGGGCTTTTGGACCTCTACATTTTGCAAAAAGGTGTTTACTTTTTTTACAGGCCAGCTGGATTGTTTCTCCTTTACTAGCCAGCTTAGAGCTGAAAAGTAACACCTTTTGCGAAAATTGAAATGTTGAATTTAACCAGACTACCCAACATATCTTGCAGATAACCATTTATTAGACTATTGCAAGCATGTTGCATCAATTTCGAAATCCTTATTTGCACTTTTTATCACAAAAAATACGAAATTATCAAAAAAAGGATGCTCCTCCAACTGCACAAATCTCCAAGCTAGCTCACATTTGTCTAAAAGTTTCTAAGTCAGTTGGAATTTGCTGGGGAACACCTTTTTGCGGGAACATCTCGTGAGATGCTCTTCTTGAACGTTTGAATGCTACGTAGAAAGAAAAACATGATGGGGTTGTTTTCGAAGGGAGGTTCTTTTGTGCAAAGTTGAATCATCCAACAGGTGGCGCTCCGCCATGTTGATAAACAAAAGCACATGGCTGAAGTTACTAGGCCGTAAATTTTGCTTGTTAAGCGTGATTTCAAAGATAAAGATAAAGATAAAGATAAAGATAATTTTATTTCGTTGTATATATGCATGTTTTTACATGTACAATTTTGATGATAACTAACTGGTTGTTTCTAACTATGAGACA
>LQRL01068540.1:23246-38894 GCA_001703475.1 Hydroides elegans | reverse complement strand
AAACAAACATCTATAATTCAACGTGAAATAAGTGATTGACATGATATGTCATTATCTTCACTTGATAGGTGCTTTTTATCACCGCAATGATTTCATATCTTTAAGGCTCTCATCTTTCGAGTATATAACGTACATTTTATTGCCATTTTACCGATAGTACCAACTTGAACTTTAATGCGCTAATAGGTTAGTGTTATTAGCCCTCCGCGCCGTTGTACAATGTAGAATAACATGTATATTCGAGTAAATAATTTGTCGTTTTCTACAGATAACCACCATTCATTCAAGGTTGATAGGATCTGTTTGTTAATCCACAAAACGATTGACAATGTTTTAATTAAGACATCCATAAATACTTACATAACTGTCAATATGGACCCTTCCTCTTAAAGGTCCTTAGCCCGCGTTTATTAAGGGGCGGTCGCCTTTTAAATATTGACAAGCTTGTAACCTGATGCGCAAGTAAAATGGAAACGCTACATGAGGTTAACCTGCCCCTTCTATTCAAACTCGGTTATACCTTAACAAGAGTAAGACTTTCTTTTCAGTCTTCCTAAGGAGAATGGAGGACAATTGTTATGTTTCACATTTTAAAAAGCAGTTCTCAACGTCAGTAAAGGAGCATTTAAAGAACGCAAAATTCGTGGGTGTTTTTTTTTCTCTGTCGCCAAATATGCATTAAGCAAAATGAGAACAAATGACGATTTTATTTCTGACATTCGATTTTGATATCTTCCAACATCGTCGAAGGACTTTGTATTGTTATGGTAAAATGTAAAGATAAAAGACACAGTTTGCTTTGCATTTTTGGAACAATATGGATAATTCATGTTTTTTAAAGGAATTTAATTATGTTGAATCGTGCAAATATCAGTCTAACAATGCATATACTTTGACTCATATAAATCTAAAAAATGCAATGTATATTTAGAATGCTCTCTTAGAATTACTCTGTTAATACTTTTAACATAGACCACAAGAGAAGCGGCTTTGTAATATAATAATGGTTTCCCCTTTTATAGATGATCAACACTTATCCTATAATATGACTAGAGATGGGTCGGCAATTGAATGAAACGTAACATTAACGCAGTCGATCATTTATAGGCAACGACAGGTCCTTTGCAGTTGTGAACCACATATATGAAATAAAAACTAAAAACAATCAGTATATTTTATGATATGCAATATTTATATAGCGCATAAAAAAATACAAAAAAAAAATATGTAAAACCATTTCTTTTTAAAGCGCTTATTTTCTGTATGTCTGGGAAAATTTGTGCGGCAATGTTTACCGAAGGAACAGAACAGATGAACTGATTCAATTTTATTGGAATAGAAAAAAAACTTAGGAAGAGCTTTTGAAGTATGCAGAGAGACAACTTAGCTTTCAGATAGAATTTGAATGACATCTCCCATATTTCTGTTCATATGGTTCTATTTTATCGAGTTTGAAAGTAAACATATTAAAAACTTCAGAAAACTATTAGTTGTTTATAATCTGTTTTAAATGCCGTTGATGTTCACATGAAGCTGTTAGTACTTTTTATCAAAACTGAAAATAAATATGTTCATGACAACAGCCACTCCCTCCGTTCAACGTTTGTCCTGTGCCGGGCAAACATATTTACTCCGTATATATTTTCTCAACTTAACGTTAGCTTAATCACCTTTATTTAATAGTAACGACTAATAGAAGATATTTTTAGAACGTAATTTGCTCCCTTAATATTCTATCATATCAATCCGCTTTAGGTTGTTCATTAAGTCGTGCCAAAAGAGCAGTTTTATAAAAAAAAAAACAAATCTGACAAATATAGATCATCTGATGCTCCCGAACCCCGAAGAAGAGCAAAAGCATATCTGTCATACGTGTGCTTCGTCGTTTGTCTATTAATCTGCTAAAGCGACCCGATGTTGTCGCATACCAAATCATTGTGACACAAGTAATAGTCTGTGGCGCATATTCAATTGCTTTTAAAGGGGCTGATAGAGTGATATTGTGTTTGCATTTAGAGAATGATCATTGCTTAATTAAATTGTATATAAGAGCAAATGATTGTTGACTCGAATCAAATGAATTAGTTTAGATATACATAATTCCAATGACAATTTATTTAAAATTTTGATTAAAAGAATTAAAACTTCAAAAAGCAACAATATATTGGATAACAAATGCATATGGTATGAGAAGTAGAAAGGAAATTTACATGATTGAAAAGGTAAGTTTGTTATTGAAAATACTTAAGGATTAAACAACATAAAACACAAAACACAAAACGTTAGCTTATGTGGATTTGAATAATTAAACTATGTTTATCAGTTAAAAAACGTGATATTGATATTGATCAACTTGAACTGTGTTTTTTATGCAGGTTTAGCTGTTTATTTCTTATCTACCAATTTATTTACTTAGCATATATTTAAAATGAAATAAAAGGATTTTTTGCATAATGTATACAATAAGAAAATGTAAGATTGCCTCAATTGAAACTATAGACTTTTTGCTTTTTATCTTATTGTTGCGTTTGCTCCATGGATTATAATTAAATGCAAAATAGAAATCACTTAAAAACCTAAACATGTATTTCCTTAGCTAAAGCAGATCTCTATAAAGACAGAAATGCATTCAAACTCGACTGTATGTATTATGCGGTATCCGCCCAAAAAGTCTCCAGCCAAAAAGTCTCCGGCCATAAAGTCTCCAAAATTGACACTATGTACCAAAACGTCTCCAGCCATAAAGTGTCCGGCCATAAAGTTTCCAGCCGTAAAGCTCACTTAATATACAACATGTTGGATAAAGTTGATACCTAATGAGACCAAAGAGTGTATTTTATTGAATCACGACGTAACTAACTTATCAAAATATTAAACGATTTCCAAATGGGTAATGACAACGCAAGTCTATATCAACCGAGTTGATTTTTAGTTCCATTTTCTCCCTTGGACAGTCTAAATATACAATTTCACAGCACAGGGCAATAAAAATAACTCCCCAAATTCGTAAGCATTACTAATAACCTTTGCCTAAACCTTATGACTTCATTCCCCAAATTTAAAAGGATTCTCAGTGAAATATAAAGTTTCACATCCAAATCTAAATCATTTTAACGGAAATGGATATCCCCATGGATCAGTGACAGTAACCCATATAAAATAACAGTAATCACATGACCAAATAGACCACATAACCGGAGATACGGTGTCATCCTAAGGTACATAGGGGTTTCCACCAGATAATGGAACGGTATATTTGCTCTCACCTTTAAGTTAATTAAGGGGGCAGCGAAACTGATATAGCAAGAATCGTAGGTCGATTCCCTAATTAGATTGAAATCCTGGCTTAAGTCACTTGCTGCAGCTCTTTTAGCTACTGGCATGAAAATCAGGCGAAACTAGGCAAATGAGTTTGTTGGTTTCACTCGGGTTTTTCGCTAGTTCGGTTTGTTCAGCTTGTATGACACCGTTTAAAAGGCGCTTTCGCTCATACATGCATCCAAAATTATTTTTACTAAACTAATGCCTATAACTCGTTCATAATAAAATCATGTACTAGTGTAATTAAAATGACCATTCATGTGGCCTAAATATATAAAGGACATAAATGAATAGTTTCATACTTTACTATATCATTGGATTTAAACGAAACCGTCACAAAAAATCTCAATTTCGATAAATACATATACTGCTTGTTACACTCAATAGAAGGGTACCCCACGCCATATTTGTCAAAAAGTGGTAAAATCTAGCCAGCATGGAACAAACAATATATACTTTTTGAAAAAAAAGGTAAATGTAGCCACATTAAGTATCAAATCTTGCAAATTACAGCTCATAAGACGATTGTAAGCAAGTTTAATCCATTTTGAAATAATTATTCTCACTAAGTATTGTGAAAATTAAGAAATTGTCAAAATAGGTATTCCTCAAACTCTTTAAATCTCCAAGCTAGAATGTATTTTCTCTAAATTTCCAAGCAAGCTGTAAATTGGTGGGGAACACCTTTCGTGGGGAACAATAGCACTGCTCGTGAAGTGCTCCTCTTTGTATACTCAGACGCCAACACAGAACCATATAGATCCTTTGTCATGAGACCGACATCATTACCTGCGAAGCCCCAGACATCTAATGACCCTTCTCTGCCTTTTGGCATCGAAGGGGATTCTTATTTAAAGGCATAACAATGAGATGACACCCTTTGGGTTAAAGATCGTGTTTTAATGTATGGTATTGTTTCAAGATACGAAAAACTGAAACAAAAACTGGAGGAGTGCATGGTTACGATATATTTTGTCATTAAAACGGGCTCATTTAAAAGGGGATATTTAGCAAAACACGATTACTTTTAAATTCTCATTTTTATTTAGCGCTTCTATGTGATGGAGTTTGAGTTTTAAATTGCAAAGAGAAAACAAAGGGTTTTCATATCTTAAAAAGTAATTACTTAGATTAAGAATTGAGATTCCAGACAGAACCGAGTTTGATTAATGGTTTTTAATATTGTTCATTTGCCGTTTGTTTGTGAAAATCTTAATAAAAAGTCTGAAACAGTACTGAATTCATATCTCGCAAAAAGGTGTTCCTTTTTTCCAAGCCAGCTGGGCTGTTCCCCCTTTTCTAGCCAGCTTGGAACGGAAGAGGAACACCTTTTGCGAAAATTGAAATGTTGAATATATCTAAAATACCTATCATGCATTGTAAATAACAGTTTATTTTGCAGTTGCAAGCAGGTTTAATCAAGTTTGAAATAATTATTCTCAATATTTATTACGAAAATGAGGAAATTATCAAAAAAAGGTGTCCCTCAATCTGCTGAAATCTCCAAGCTAGAATGATGTTGCTCAAAATTTCCAAGCCAGCTGGAATATGGTGGGGAACAGCTTTTTGGGGGAACAGCTCGTGAGGTACTCTTCAGTACTGATATAAGACTATCATACTTGACGATTTTTACACATTTCCTCAACTTTTGATAAATTCTTATCTTCCCCATTTTTTGGAATCCGCCCCTCACTATCTCCCTCAATTGTATTGAAACTTAGTCCTTCCTATCAACGTTTACCAAATCATCCATACATGTTTCCATATTGTGCTGAAGTGAATTAAATGTCCTCTCAACCTTAAACCAATATGTCTTTCCCGCTTCCATAACACTATTGTTTCTATGCGTTTTCCATCCACGCGCATGCAATGTGTATAGAGAACAACATAATAATTATTTTTAACGGGCGCATGGAAACTAAGCTGACTTGTTAACGTTCTCATTTTTACTTTCAGCGAATAAACATGTATATTCATAATAGGACTGCTAATATAAAGGTGTTATCATTATAAATATAGTGTTACCTATTATCTAACTGCCTTTCATAGAAATCCTTACGTCTTGGCGATACAATAAACACCATATCACGATCCATTAACGTGACGTCGTTTATTACGCAACGATGGTGCAATATATCACATACAGTTAACTACAAGACACAAAAACATATGAATATAAAACGGGAAAACAAAGGGAAAGCCGTTGTAACGCTTTACACACGTATGGGAAGCACATATGGGGGCTCGCAGCTACCCACTCCGCAAGGGTCGTCCATAGTACGTCGCATTCGGACGTGACGTTGAGAGAAAGACCTTCTTTTGGCACATATGAAAGTTTTTTTTTCGGACGCCCTTTTACGTTCTGGAGACAAAGAACGTAATTCTTACGTCCGACTCGGACGCGACGTCGATGCAACGTCTAATCTACGTCTGCGACGAAAATGGACGTCCGGAAAATAATATTGGGCCATAGTATGACGTCTGCTCGACGTTAATAGACTTCTTGCCGAGTGGGTAGCGGCGAAAAAAAGTCCGTCGTGATAGGATATCACATCATGAAATGTCATTAACACAGTAGACATTACAATATCCTGTTCATTCTCTGGGCAATGGAGAAAGGAAAGATTTAGCGTTGGGAGTGAATCCTTTTCTATGGAGTTTGAACAATGTATTATAATGGCTGGTGCTGTGATAGTGGGAAGACTGGAGAAACACTGCATAAAGGTTTTGACTTTGCTAACTCGCCTTTTTGCTTTTAAAAAATCTCGTTCAATATTGAAGGTGAAAAGGCTAGATTAGGCTGACGGTACGGGCAAATATGGCCGGGTGATATGGACTGGTATATAATGTGACATTCTATTCATTGAATTGCCTCTCACTTTCAAGACATATTGCGTTTAGTTGACATAGAGCTTTGACCCGTGACATGGATCAGGGGTTAGTTGTGAAGCATGTCATATCACAGTGTAAAAAATAGTGTTTATTTGACTTAGAATCTTAATACACGACACCCTTTTCTAGCTTATATTAACGTACGTCACTCTCTCGGGCCCTCCGATCCCATTCCTGTTAATATGCTACTGCAACTTGTGCTGCTCTTCAAATTACCATCATCATGATACATGTTTTTGAGGTAAATTATTTCTTAACTCAATGCAAAAAATGCTTCATTAGCTTAACACCTCTATGCATTGTTCTCATTTCAGTCTAACTAATAGCAGCGCGCTCTCTCGTCCCGATCCCAAGTCATCCCTTAACTACAACGTGTGTTGCTCTTTAAATAATCATCATCATCCTCCTGATACAGGTGTAGTTGATGAGGTTTTATTGGGTTGTTGTGTGACTTGACACAGGTAGAAATAAAAGAGTGAGGGGATGAGGGGGTGAGGGTAGGGTGAGGGGATGAAGGGGAATGCTCCCGTTATCAACGCAGATGCACAAGATGCAATATGATGCCATTGTAATGTACAGTATAGTGGGTACCAGTTAAGAGTGTATCAATTGATTATATTATATTATAAGCTAGAATATCTTGAGCGAACAATAATGCAGACAGAGCAAATGCTTATAAAATACTATAACGGTTTAACTTCAATTCATCACGAAGACGTTTTAAAAGGGGCTTTAAGTAAGTTTCATTGGCCTTCTTGTGTGACCCGTATTAAAACAATCTGTAAGGGCGTGCATCAGTCTCAGAGAACGACCCTCTACCAAGTCACCCCATGATAATTCATGTTATGGTTCGCTTTTTAGAACTGAATAATAAGATTAGTATATATTTAACAAACCTGTTTTCATAGATAACTATAATAATATTAGTTTGATTTGGTTTGGAATACGGCACAAAGCCCGATGGGGGGCAACCGAAAAAAAACGATAATATTAGTTTGATATATAGGTAAGTGATAATAAAACGCTCCAGTTTAAAAGCCATCAACTTAGTGTTGTTCTCCACTGTATCTCCCATAATGATGGTGATTAGATTCAACCCCTTCAAGTGCCGTATACGTATCACGATAAGGACGTTTTTCGCTATTATACAATGACATTGTCAGGTGGATACAAATAGGGTTGTTGAATCCTTGTCGATTACTATGTAATCCCTCTTGAAACCTTAAGTGCCTAATATATAGTTTTTGTAGTGATACTTAGGAAAAGTAATGGGTTTCGTAAGAGCAATGATGTTGCGTATTATGATGGTACTAAACAGGCAGCTTCAAACCCTAAATTTCAGAAATTTCAATTAAGAGGGTTTTATGGAGTTGCTTTTCTCTTGAAAGTACTTACTTGCTACCATTCTAAAAGTATAACGTGCTAATAACCATTAAAACGTTTTTACAACGAGAAGAATAGGTCATTGATTAAACATACTTCGAGGCCCAAATATATTGTTTTTTTTTGTTAAGTGAAAAAGAGAGAAACTCTGTTCAGTCCCCAAGGCTTCCAAACCTAATTTATTAGCTGAACTAAGGGAAAAATGTGATTAAAGTTCAAATAATTGAATTTGGGAGTTACGATAGTAGCACGATAGTAGTTACGATAAAAATAGGCTTTATGCATGTTCGGCACCAATGAAAAACGGATATAACATCAAATATATCGAGATATGAACATTTTTCTACGGTTAATGATATATTCAAAATCCTGATCATTTAAAATGCTGAATCGAGTTAACACCTTTATGAACTGATGAACTGGTTTTCCAGATGGTCTGCGAGGACCGGTGGACTATAACAAACCTGCTTTATTGGCTGCTATATTTTCTCTGATATTCTCATTGCCCCTATCGCACCCACCATTACCCGCCATTACACCCATCCCTTTGTACCAACCCACTCGGTAAAAGATCGAGAAAATGTCGAGAGAACGTTTACATTTGGGCCCTTTTAAAAACATCCGTTAAACGTCGTGGACGCAGGAACAATGTTGTGACACCATCGCCGCGAATTCGGACGTTAGAAGGACGATTGTCCGACGTTATGACGCAAAAGGGCGTTTGTAAAACATTCGTGTGGGTCCAAAACAATGTGTCCTTTCGACGTCGCGTCCAAAAGAAACGCAGTACGGAAGACCATTGTCCGGGTGGGAAGGGGTTACCGCTTACATACATGAGACACACTACCCAGCCCCCCTACTGAACCAGCGGTCGGTCACTTTGGATGCGTTTTTGATGATGACACGGGGGTCTGTAATATCAGGGGTACCGGTATGTAATATAAGGCTATTTGTATGCACACCATGGCAAGTACAAAAATAATGAAATCTGCCGCGACATAAAACGTACGTAATAATGGGGCGTAAAGCGTAAATGCAACGGGACCACGTGGGGTGGTTTCGAAAAATGATAGATCATACATTGTAGGTTTCAACAGGCGGATGACAGCTTACTGCGAAAGATTTGCTTTTTCATGTAACCTAAAGCAAATATAAAGATCTAAGCGTAAAGTAAGCTGCCTTGTCGGTATGTTAGATGGAATACCATTTCAACCTAATTCACAACGTCGTTATGAGGGTGACGACGATACGGAGCTGACGATAAATGATGTCAGGCAAACGTCAATGTACAATTAGATATAAAAGTTCAACTAACATGTTGTTACATCTTGTAAATATGGTTGCTTTAGTTTGGCTTCTTTGCCATATTGAACAACTAATCCTGGGTTTAACCTACAATGCACATAAACTATTGTTACCTACGCCGTTCCATATGATGTGGTGTCCCTGAAACTGACGCTGGGATAGTAGCGACAGGCTTGGGTCTCTGTGGTGGGATATGTACAGGTGTGTCTATATGCCACGCCTGGTTGCATCCATGGTAAAAGCTTAATCATCCATAAGCGTGAACATCATTTTCCAATGTCTCCTTTCCCCGCTTTTTGCCCCCTGGTCTTTGAAGCATTGGACACAAATTGACCGTAATTAGTGCTTCAATAACATGCTCTAATGATGAAAGAATGTATGTCATTTTTTCATGTTATCATAGCGATTTTAGCCATGTTATTTTAGCGATTAGTGGCCTTTTATGGGTATTTATATGGCACAAGATCAGTAGTCCTTTTGTGTCGTTTGGTCTATATACATAGAAGGAAAGTTACAAATAAAAGCAGGTATGTTTAATGTATTGTTGATTGAAATTACATCTGCTTCGTAAAAAAACAGGTATGGATTGATGCATTTTTTCCTCAGGATATATTACTTGTTATGAAATATTCGTTTTGCACTTTATGTTCGAGGAAATTGCTGGATGCATTCAGACTGGATTAAACAATATATCATATCTCCTCTACATGCTGGTTCATTTGATATATTTGAACGGCGCTATTACCCTTTTCAGTCATATTTAAAAAAAAAGAACATTTGAACCTTGAAGCCCTAGTTGAAAGATCGGATTTACTTAACCCGACCGAGCACCTCGCTGACAAGGACGGGTTTTATAAGTCCCAAAGATGCCCGGATGTGAAAATTTTATTGTACTTTACTACTGCACGTTCTGATTCAATATGATAGCTTCACATTATAACTCCCTTGAATTATTTAACTATCTGACTACACCAGTCACATTTGCTGACCAAAGCTTGGTGATGGAATCATAACATATTTAACTGATGGCCCCACAAAATTTGACGCAATGAGATTGCTTTTTGTTTGCACCCTGATTCAATTTCTGAGTAGTGCGCCCCATGACACACTGTAATATTCCATGTGGGTAAACACAAACTTGTTTATTATTCGTCTGCGCCAAAAGTCAAGGATGGATTAGAGAGTATCCAAATAATAAAAGGATAAATTAATCAATTTGTCATTGTTGCATTTGGAGTCTAATGTTGATCCTAAACTTAATGTAATAGTGTAGCATTGAAGCATTTAATAAATTTCATTGTTTGTGTAACAGTATTAGTATATTCAAAAAAAGATATGAGTACACGATATGATATATTTTGTTAAAGATTCTATTGTAATGGCTGAAACTGCTTGGGTAATATGATACAGTTAAAACCACTTCTTATTGGACAGTTGATACGAATAAACGAATAAACAAATACGAATAAACGAAAAATTTAATACAAAAAAAAAACGATAAGATTGATACGCATTAATGAACAAACGAATTTGATACGAATAAACGAATAAAGGAGAGGCGAATAAACGAATAACCGAATAAACGATATGAAGCGTATGAAAAGGAAACATGTGGCCATGAATCGATACTTCATAACCAAACGAATAAACGAATAAACTAAAAAAATGATACGCATAAACGCACATTTTGATACGAAAGATTATTCTTACGAAATTCCCTTTAGGAGTACGGGTATTGACTGTATATAGCATCAATTAGGTGTTATTGTATATTGCCATTTCGACATTGTAAAATAAGAGATGCAATAGAATTGATGATGCATATAACAATTTCACTATTCTAAATAGTAATGGATATTGTTCGTATTATAAAAACACAATGTTGAATCCCTTACATCTAAGATATATCTATCAATTTTGCACCAGCTCGTACGGAACCCGTCAAATGTTACTCAAGCTTCCGAAAATTGTTGAATCACTAAAACACCAATTGCTTTGGGCCTTTCAATCTATTTGAACAACGTCTGGGTCGGTTCCAGTCTATATATCAACTAGTCAGAATAAATGTAGAATGGTCACCTCGGCGACAACGTTGTCCGCGCTTGAATTATTCAGGATTTTAAGGCGACACTCTCGCTATTTGAGGGTTATGTGCATAAAGAAGCTAAATCAAGAAAGAGATGTGTACATTCAGTCTGTGGTTGGAAAAATGTCACATAGGTTCTGCTACGGGATATGAAACAAAATAAAACCCATAGAAAAAAAAAATCAACTTCAACAATCAGCACGATATACCTACGAATATGGCGTCATAGTCTGTTATATGCTTTAAGGATGTGATAAAACGTTTTTTTTTTTCAATTGAATTTTCAAATAGTAAGTCTGAATAATTTTATAATAAGTTTATGAATAAAAGAAGGTGTTTGAATATTTGTTTATCTGAGAAAAAAACAATATCTCTGTATAAAATGTTCAATATGTGCGATTCTATGTAAGTCATTATAACAGTTAGCGAAATAGCTATTATACAATTTAGTAATAACCCAACAATTGTTTATATCATTTTTCTTCATGGGGGTACAATACCACATAGACATATCGTTATAAAAACATTTGATATATGGTAAGGGTAGGTTTTATCGTAAAACAATGTACGACCAGTAACCTAGCAAATGAAGATATACTGAGAGGAGGAAGGCTGCAAATATTTGCTTCGTGCCATAATGCGACTGTTCTTATTATGTGAAGGGTTTCGTGCAAAGTCTAAATGCAGCACATTTTTGCCTTGAGTACATCTTATACCCTATTTCAGTTGAATTCTCCACTATTTTGCTTTGTTTTTGAAATCGCATGAAACGCTAATCCTGTCGCCCCTTGTGATTTTTATAAGCAAAGAAAAACAATAAAAATAGCAAGTGGTTATGAATATTGCTGGTTTTCAGTAGTCTAATTAAAGCCTGAAAAGGGTTGGTTCATTTCGTTAACTGTGAACGTTTAACGTTCTTTAATGAATCTTAAACAAACAAGAATCAGGCGTCTTGATTAAAACGTTATCTTAAAATTACTCAAACTATAAAACAGGTATATGTATGTCCGAAAAAGGGATTATAAGGAGTATTAGATAAATCGTCTAATCATTATAACTCTTTCTTGAACGAAGACAATCCGTTATAAAAACGCGACACTTGAAAACTACGCAGCTTCACGTTACCATACAAGACCAAAAAATATAAAGAGAATCCCTTAAGACACAAAAATAAAAATCACGCCAAACTTTTAAAGGCAGCTCTAATGTTTGATCGATGAGTCTTCTCAACTTAGGCAAACTCAAAAAAGATATTGCTAAGTGAAAAATATAAAACATCTTGCATGTTCCTTTAGAAGATACTCATGCATTAATTATAGCACGGAATGTTCAGAGCGGATAATGCAAAGCGTTTACATCAGCTAATGTAGTGCAATTTTGATAAACCAGGAAATTAGCAAAAAACATAGAAGTCTAGTCTTATCTTGTAAGTGAAAAAAAAGTGCAAAACAAATGTTTAAAAAAAAACACAATTAAAGACTTGTCGCCAACCTTATCATTATTCTTGGTTTATGGACATGCAAAAAGTGGAGTGGGTTAATAAGAATACTATGGACGTACGGCAGTTGAAAGTATATAGTACATGTAAATGCCATTTATAAGCTAAATGAA
This sequence comes from Hydroides elegans, assembly GCA_001703475.1. Classification (NCBI taxonomy): domain Eukaryota; kingdom Metazoa; phylum Annelida; class Polychaeta; order Sabellida; family Serpulidae; genus Hydroides; species Hydroides elegans. The sequence continues at coordinate 26,296 of LQRL01068540.1, read as the reverse complement.
GTTCCATTCAAATGTGATTAACCGAAAGAAATATCGATCATTCAGTTATTAGATAATAAAGATTATGAATCTAAACTAATGTTTGGCGTTAAAGTTGATTGTTCTAAATTTCATATAAATTGCACATCACTTTTGTGGGCATAAGAATTTGTTAACTTGTGAATAATACCTGAGGTTGATTCAAATGATACATTAAGGAACGTTATGGAGAGAAAAAAAGTTTAATGGAATTAGCAGCGTTTTGCTAATGACATACATGCATGTTGCATGTAAAAGCATTTATTTTGCATTTACTTTAAGTGAGTGATGAAAATTGTCATTGCTCTTGAAATTGGCATCATAAAACATGTGTTCATTTTGGAATTATTTGGAATTATTTAAAATCAAGTTCTTATACCCCACACGGTAACGGTCTTCAATAATGCGTCGCTTTCGGACGTAACATCGACAAAAGGTTAATATCTGGACATACATGTATATGAACATTTTCCAGGCGTCATTTTGCGTCGCAAATTAGGATGAACGTCCTTCTGATGCCGGACGTCAACGTGGAACGCGTCAAAAACTATGTCCGGAATATGTTCCTATGGACTCAAATTAGCACATCTTTGCCGAATGGCTCCTACCGGTCTTGCTTAATCTGGACCCGATAAATTGTAGCAATAATTCTTTCATGTTATAACTTGAAAAACATTTTATTTTAATCTTGGTAAGGTAAGGTATTACCCTCTTGTCCAGAAAATCTGCCCTGTAAACTCTATATCCGAACAAACTAAAACCTTTTTCATTATATTCGTGCGTATATTGTCGACCGCGGGTTTTCTCGAGAAAAAGCGCGCCGTGAAATATATAGGAGGGTGCATGTAAGGTAAATCCATTTTGTGATCAGTCTTTCCGCTCACACTTAAATGGAGTTATATGTTAATGAACGCCGAAGGCATCTCTTGAGAACATCTTAATTACGCATCAACTAATGAGTCGAAGAGCGAAAAACGCTAATTCATATTCATTGAACAATGAATTTGATATTATTGGTTGGCTAAAAGTGAAAATGCTTGCGTAAAAATGTATTCTACAGCTTATTTAAAATAATAACGTTTTCTTATATCTAATCAAGGGATTTACATCAAACATATTTCGGCCTGAGGTTTCACAAGGGCATTTAATACAGTGTACGTATACATTTTCCACCATCTAAATGATATCTACTTTAATTATCAAGTTTTCTTTCGAAAGAGTTGAACTAGGAGCGCCAATGTTGTTTTGGTACAAAATATGAACCGAAATGGTAAGAGAAAAAGCGTTCGATCGTTTTTATAGCAACCCATGGCGATGTATGTAACTATGGATTTTGATTTGGTATTTGTTGAGATAAATAAAAATGTGCAAAAAAAAAGGAAAAAGGCGGACAGACGTGAGACTGTCCGAATTCCAACATGCCTAAGAATAAAAACCTTCTTAAATTAGTTCTATTTTGTTGTTTATGTGCGTCACAGACACCGGACGTCACGTGTGTATAGTGTATAGTTTGACCTACTTTTTTATTGAGAATGAAAATCGATGCGCAAAATGAAAATGTCGAGCTGCATGTATGTTAAGTTTGAACACTTCTTGAAACTTTGTGATTGAACGAGAAGGGGGTACAAACCAGCTCAATGTTTCTTGTTTTTATCCAAAATATCCAAAATTACCTTAAAATAAAAATGTTCAAAGTGTTTACCTACATTGTAAATGACTAGTATTCAACCGAACGTTCAAATTCCAAAGAGATAGCCATAAAGTATTTCTCAGAAATCCCAAGAGTAGAATATATTAAAGTAATTCAAAATAAAGCCAGAGATAAAGTTAGAAAACCTATAGCTTATCTAGACACAATTATTAAGAATCAAATCCGGGTTAGTTTCATTATTTAAAAACCTAGGGCACAATAGTTTATCAAACCCCGGGCGCTGGCCTTTCGCGCGTATTGTCTATATTCGTGGTTGAACCCTTGTCTATATTCAGGTTAAATTCTCATTCATCATAACGGATGAAAGATTCAGTTTCACTATCGGTTTCTTCTGCACCATTTGACTCCTTGGTTTTTATACTCGCTTTTGACTCCCTCTACTTTTCTGTTGGTTGAACCATTGATAGATCAGATTGCCAATCGTCTATTGTGTTTTGCGACGTCATATAAGTTGATACTTTGGTCAAATATGGCTTCAAAAAACAATTTTCATGATTTCATATTACTTTCGAATATAGAAAACACAGTTTAAACATTTGATAGAGATTTAAAGATAAAATATTTAAGGAAATATTTCGTGTTTTAAAAATAAATATAGTTAACGACGATTCCTAAACCTGAACGATAAATGAAATAGTTTTTTTTTTGCCATTACATCCCCCTCCCCCAGAGACATGTACACCACCATGCATGAACCATGAGTTATATAGCCTACACAATTTCAGTAAAGATTGGATTTAGTTGAAGCTCATGCGCTTGAGATTTTATTTTTCAAATTTCATTTTATGTCGGCTTTCCATACATCGTTCTTTGCATAGATATATCATACAATATCATCGATCAATTCACGTTTGGTAGAGTTCTAATCTTACATTAGTTCATTTATATAAATAAAGTTAATGTAAAAACGATATCGCATGTATGTATATCCATCAAGTTTTTAAATATAATATAAAAGATCAAGAGTCAAATTACGTTTGAATCCTTTGTCCCCTTAATCATACGATTTGGCGACAAATTTATTTTAAAGCTAGTGGGTCTACTTTTTAATTGATGAGTAACATGAGTATCGATATCTTAGTAATATTTGTGGAACAACACAGTACATATAAACACATACCACAATTATCAAAGCAACATGAAATTCATGAATGGTTTCATTTACTTAAGACATTGAAATAAAAAAGGACAACCAGTTATTGTATATCGTTTTAGCATAACCAAAAAAAAACATTGTACCTTATTTGATGTAAATCTAGAATCAGGATCTAACCAAAATCCATTATACAAAACACGAAAGATCCCTTTAAAACCAGGCACA